>JAYMTH010002701.1:0-12110 GCA_036897465.1 Pelargonium australe
CAAAACTAAATTATGACGGACACTAGGATGGAAAGTTTAGGGTAGCCCAAAGTTACAACTTAAAGTTTAGGGTAGAAATTTGTAAAAGGTGTTTAGTTCAGGGTAGATAACTGCAATTTCCCCTATATTCTATATTGTACAATTTAAAAAAAAAAAAGAAATTCCACAGATCAGACGCTCCATATTCACGCTTGACGACAAGACGTTTTGAACAGGGTCCGTCCTCTCTGATAATCTGCTGCACTAACCCTCGCACACAACACAACCTCCGATTTCAACCATTTTCTCTTCAAAATCAGAGCGACAACTAGAATTCCATATCTCGTTTTCTCGGGAAAACCGCAGATTTTCGTTGCGGCGACTGATGCCAAACAGCCTCTCCGCCTCATTGTGCTAGCTCGCAACCAAATTGTGGTGGCGGTGAGGTTAGGGTTTTTGTCTTTGGCTGGCTCGGTGATGTTTCTTGTACCATCTGGCTGTCTCGTATTTGGAGCCGATTGAGTTAGGGTTTCGGATTGGTTGATATGGCGGATAGAGACCGAGTCACCATCACTCTCGGGCGTGGCGGTCAGGTATTTTTGTTTTTATGGTGTTCTTATCATCTTTTATTGTTGGCTCCGCGTTTCGCAAGAGCACGAGGGTGGTTGCTCCGTTGATTTTATCTAGAATAGTTTGATTGAGCACAGGAGCACCGAATTTTTTAATTATATTTAACGGTACTGTTTTATGTTGTGTTTGGCTGCTGAGAAAATGTTGCACTGAAGTAGAAATTTTAGTATTAGTTTGTTTTGTTTGGGACCCGAAGTTGAGAATAATGTTAGCTCCATAGCCTAACAGAACTTGATAGGAGCATAGCGCCATTTAGCTTAGCATAGGTAGCTAAATGGCACATTTTTGCTCAGCTCAGGTGGGTGTTACATTGTTTGTTGTACTCTATTTTCTTCAGTTTTCTGTGTGCCAAAATGGAGGATTCAAATCTTCTCGCCTGCAGGATTGTGGGGGAGAAATTCATTTTGACTTGGTACCAATAATCTACAGGTTGTCAAGAGAAGTGGTCCTGTATCAAATGTTTCTCATACTGATTATCTGCCTTCAGCTGGAAGTAAGCGGTCTATAAGAGATAGATTAGGGAGCAATGGAAGCCAACTCAACAACAAACGGTGAGTGTTTTCTTTCCTTTGAGTTTTTGAACTTTGTCGACTCTGAATGATTAGTGTTTGTCCTAGTATTGTTTGCATAATTCTTTGTCTTTACTATTTTTTGTTCATTAGACATTTTGCATCCCATTTGTTTCCTCAATAAAAGTAAAATTCTTTATTTCTGGCTGTATTAGTCCTATATATAACCTGTGCACTTTTCCACATTAGGCATTCTAGAACTGAAAAGATATATGTGCATGATTTTGGTGTTTATTCAGCAAGCATAGATTCTCCCTTCTTCGACTGAAATTTATTTCCTTGTATTAAAAAAATGTCATTTTTTTTTTTTTGCAGACAACGTGGTGCTGGTGATCGATCATATCTGACTGCTAATGGTGTGGAGGGTAATAAACTTACAAGCATTGCGATGCCATTTCGTTTTGTAATTTTGAATTAAGTCTTGATTACTAACCTTCTCGCTTTTGATAAATTAAAGATATTCGCATTGGTAAAGATGACCTTCGATTCAAGCTCATGCAAAAGAACTTGTCTAGAGGTAATGATAATGAAAGAGTGACAGACCTTCGTGACAAGCTGTCAAGAACAGCTCAGCCTCATCGTGGTAGTCTTGATGTGCGACAGAGAATGCCGGACCCAAAAGATAGCAGTGTCTTGCGGCGAATTCCTTCTTCAAGAAGTTCGGATGATCTATCACAGATGGATTCGATGAGAAGTTCTTATTCTGGATGGACTTCGGATCGTATAAGAAGAAGATCACCTGATGGAATGTTAAGTTCTTCGAGGGGACTTTCTCCACGCAGAAATGTGGAAGAGCTACAGCGAAGGCCATTAAATAGGACATACGATGTTGTCAGGTCAGTCCCATTCATGAGCAAAGATGCTCCTGAAATTTCGAGGTCTATGAACTCTGCACCGTTCATTGCAAAACCTACATTACACACTGGATCCGCAAAGCCCATGGGTCCTCTACTTGGCCAGCTTCCTCCACCGAGTGGCGGTGTACAGAAAAGCTCATACCTGGTATAAGCTACCTGTCATTATTCTTCTTTTTGTTTGTAGCTCTGCCATTACATTATTTGAGCTTTGAAAGATATTTCATTCAACAATCCAACATGTTGTATATTGTAACCAGTCAGATAGATATAGTATTGTATGCTTTTCTAATATTGTTATTTCTTGATATTTGTCAATGACTTTGTTATCTAGCTTAAAACTAAACTTTAGGAAAACTGAGTTTTTGATGAACTGAACCCAATAACTAGTTCAAGATATAAATATGGGTACTGACATATCTGCAGTATGTATTCCAGAATGAAACTTGGGCAGTATTAATGTGTCATGCTATCTTGAAATGATGATAATGGTCTGAATTTGAAATGTCTAATTGGAACGACCAATTTCTAACATAGAAGAAATGGCAGGTTGTTCAGGGTACTCTGGATTTTTAGGCTGGCAACTGCAAAATTAATATTATAGTATAATTTCGTTGGTCTTCAAATATATGTACCTATGAGAATGAGTTTGAACCATTTTAGTTGTTCATCCTTGCACTTAAGTTGCCAAAATTTCTGTACGGGTAATCAAGACATGATTTGCAAGTGGCAATCAGCCATGGTTTAGCTTGAGATCAAGCTCCAGTCAAGTGTCCCTAATTGAAATGGATTTGGTGATGAACTGAAAGACAGCAACATTTTAAGTTTTAACAGCATGAAAACCTAATGACGCTAATTTAATAATATGCTGGTTCGAGATGATTTTGCTTTGTATGTTTTACTCTGTATCACTATCCGTATTTCCTTAAAAAATTGCTAAAAAATTAAAGGTTTGGTATGCTTTCCCTTTATAATCTCATTTCCTTGTTACCCTATTTTATGGATTTTTGTCTCGTCACTTGAAAAACCCGTTAGCACATTTCACATTTTTCTAGTCGTGACACAATTTTAGGATCAAGATTTTTTATTCATTTAAAGATTCACGTTGTATATTCTCATAAATCTCTAACTTACATGCAAATGCTGACCCTTTATTGGCTGGTTACATGTAGGTTGACGAGCATCAAACTGTGGATGGTCTATTAGGTGCACTGGGACTAGGAAAATATGCCATTCTTTTCAAGGCTGAAGAAGTATGCTATTTGACTTCTGCGATTAGTATGCTTACCTCTAGAACCTTTTAGTGTAGATGATACTGATTGGTTGCAGAGACTTGCAATGTTTGTCGTTAAAGCCCAAACACATTACAATTTTCTCATTTGAGGGCTGTTTTTACTTTGTTGCATGATTTAGCAGAACTCATGCTGATAGTGTTGCTTATTCAAGCTGCATCCATTGTTTTGTGTATGCCATATTGCTTAAAAGAACATGAACACCAGCCATTCTGTTTTTTGAAACATATGTGTGTGTGTGTGTGCACGTGTAACCTTACTATTCAAAATTTGAGTAGTAAGGTAAATGTGATCATAACAATAGAGTTACTCTGATTTTTGTGAAACATTATTGTTATTACTTTGCTCGTGTGTTATGGTGAGTTTAGCTAGCAAGAGATTTTTGACTGCTAGTTTCTTTCTGGTTCAGTTGATCTTATGAGTAGTTCTGTTATGTAGGTGGATATGACTGCATTGAAGCAAATGAGTGAGAATGATCTTAAAGAGCTGGGAATTCCTATGGTACACTGCTTTACTCATCTCCCACCTTGCATGTTTTTTGGATTTCAAATATAGTTCAAACTCCATGTTCTGGTTCATGCAAATCAGAATCATTTCAAAAACAATTAGGTGATTGTTAGTCCAAATTTTGATAAAATTGAATACAAAATATATTGTATCATTTGCTTCAATATTAAGTTGTGACAAAGGCTGCTTGGACTATGTGGGAAGCCTAAATTATTTGCGGTCAGCTTGTGATTTCTTTCATGTATGTCTAGTTCTATGTGCTTGCATCTGCGTGTTACTGATACTATATGGAAGGCACGGTTGCTTTTTATTTTTTATTCTTTGTACTCAACCCATCCCCCCCCTCCATGACTTATAAATTCTCTAATACACATTTCATGTTTCCCAATTTAGTGTGGTTTGCTGTATCTCCTTAATCCAATTATTTGGGGTGGTGTTACCCCTCCAGCTTCCTGTGTACTTACAAATGAGCTATCAACATCTTATTTTTATGTATTTGCTGTTGTATGGTTGCAAATGTTAAATAATCATTGTGCGATAGGGAGTTATAAAATTTTCTATTCCATATTGCTCGAAAGATTGAACCAAAAGCAGAGTAGCCAATTAATTTGGTTGCTTTGGAGGACAATGTACCATCCTAGATATAATCACTCTAATGATGTATAGATGGCCAATTCCCTGCAATGATCATCTGATTTTTCATTTTGTTCTATTTTTTTGTTTGTTAGAAAAATAAAGATCCATTTCCAAATTCCAACCGCTTTCTAAGCTCATTCAAGCCTCAGGGCCAGAAAAGCAATACCAGTTATTTACAGCTCTTAGCATGCCTTGAGAGAGGTGATTGAGTGTCCAAATGGAAGTAAAGATAATCACATGACTATTGAGTGATGTGTCATAAATCCATACTTTTGTGTTACAAATTCATTCTCCAGTTTGGATTTGTTCCTTCAAAAGTTGACTATGGCAAGTGCTGTAAGGGAGTTTCAAAAACACCCAAGGGATATTCCTTGCATTCTGTACATACTGGCTTACTGTTTTATGAACCTTTGAGACATAGGGTGGAGTAATATGAACTCGGAATTTTGAATTTTTGTATCCAAAAGTTAATTACTCGAGGGGTTTAATGCCTAATGAAGAAGAGTAACGTGAGTGTTATTATCAGTTGCTTTTTCCTTTGTTATCTGTTCTCTTCTCCGGTTGTGATTGATGTATATGTTTAGCCCTCAAAATGCTTACTACCTCTGCTATTATTGGACTACAAATGTTACATAGCATTTAGGCCATATCTCTATCTCAAACATGATTGAATTTGTTCTCTTTTTTGGTTATGCTAGTTTTCATACATTTGCCGAACTCATGGTTTACTCTGTTATGGTTGGAATAGAAGCTAGAGTATCCTCTCTCTAGATCACACATACAAATGACTAGAAATTATTGTTAAAACTGCTTTAATATTACCTTGTTTCTCATGGAGTTAATTAATATGGCAGGGTCCCAGAAAGAAGATTCTTCTTGCACTGGCACCTCGGACAAAACGGCAACAAGGATAATTGTAGTTCTAAAATGAAGATACATTGAAATTAAAGGAGAACGACAACTGTGGTTCAGAAATCAAGATACATCGAGATCATCAAATCTGTTTTTTGTGATGTGAAAGCATATTGGAGAATCCTCTGTAGACATTAATACTCTGTATTTCTTCCCAATTTGGGTTAGTAAATGGTCCATGAGTGTTAAATTTTTGTTTAACGAGACCATGTTGGATAGAACTAATAGATGCTTTAGAAATTTTGAGGTGTAGAATATTGTTTTCATTTTTTATTGACCCCAAATACTGTTCGATTGCTATCACTCGCTTGAAACTAAATGTTCATTTAGCTGAACAATCATAACACCAGTGATGTGTTTTCTTATGATGAAATCATGTCTAAAAGAGTTACATATTTGAGTTTTCGTTGCTGTATGGTTGCAACGCAAATATGGCTCAGTGATTGATTTCTAGCATCGGTTTCATGGACTCAAATGTGAGACTGATGTGGGTAAAGCTAGATGCTCAGTTGTGGGGCTGCATGCAGGGTTCTCGGCTTTTAACAGTTGATGTAGAATGGGCCATGGATAAGTTACATTCATGAACCCGTACTGGTGATTGTGATGCTGATACCATGGAAGCCTACAACATGTGATGAAATTATTGATATTGGCAGGTGATGTTTACTTGGAATCTTGATTTGGTGAAGTGAATGTTGCCTATTCTTAGCACTTGACATGAATATATAGATTGTGACATCCTGCGCTACTTTCTCCACAGAAATCTTGGAGATGATGGAGCAGCCACGTTTTCTTCGACTGTGTCCAGATTGGGAAAGATTCAATGTAAGCACTTTCTTCTGTGTCTAAACATTAAATTTGGTATGCATGTTAAGTTCATCACCGAAATCTTCAACTATTTGAAGCTTTTGCTCATCTTAGTTCTTTAGCCTTTTTTTTTCCTAATCTCTATGCACATGAAAATGGTAGTATCTGGAAATGTATCAAATAGTGAAAATTTTCTTGTACGCTAGAATACTATAACCCCAGTTTTGGTTGAAGAAAAGGTTGATTTCTTGAATATAAAATGGTAATGTCAATCTGGATCAACCACCAGCAATCATGTCAAGCTTAGAAGATAATCTTGGAAAAGTGGAGGACCTGTTGTTGATGATAAGAACAAGTATAGTTTTATGATACCCAAAAGACCCCTCTCCAGTCTCCACCTTCTTTTTATCTATAGCTAGGAAAATTCCCATACATCAATCACTTTTGTTTTGTTGCTAATGACCATCCACAAAGCAAGGCTGGCCAATTATTAGGTTCACCAATCCTTCTGAACTCTTTGCTTATTAGTTTATCTACTTAATCACATCTTCCAGTTTCTAAGCACGGCAAGTTCTCGTTGACGTGACGGGGTGAGCTGCAACACTTATTTCCTCCTATTTTCTTATCACGAACTGCGACCTCAAGTTCATCAGACATTAATCTTATTATCCCGTAAATGTCACCTTCTTCTTCAGAAGAAAAATTCGCTGAAACCTATGGGGACTAGGAGTAGCAGTAAAATGACCAATATCTTGGTTTGGAATCTACAATGACAAATGCATGACCTTTCTTGATTCATTATTCATGATTTCTTGATTCATTTCATGATTTCTTTTTGGCCTCGAGTCATTTCCTTTTCGGAAATGTGTTTGTTTTGGTCAATCTTGTACTGCTATTCTTCGCCACGTGAAGTGTACTTTGGAACTCAGTTTTCCTAAAGTGTAGATATGGTTCTCGGAATGGAATACATATCTCATGAAAATATTCCTCCACTGATTAATTTCCTGATAAAACAAACCTATCAGTGTTCGGTTTCTTTAAATTTTCTTCGAACATCGTTATCGCTATGGTACTGGTGTTTTCACTTGTCTCTTGCTCTCCCAGCAAAACAATAGTTGCACACGAATGTCCAAAACTGTGGCATATTGTTCCACAACTTGAGCTTCCCAGTGTCTTCTACTCTGTTTTTTGAAGCAAAGTGTGACATGACCAGGCATTAAATACAGCATGAGTTTCACAAGACACATTTGCAAACAGTTGCTTCTGAATTTGATCATATTCAGAGCCATGAAAGTTGTTGGATTGGATAGGCCAACATCTGAGGAAAGCTACATAAACAAGACTCTTGTTGAATAATTAAGAGAAATGCAAGTGGCATTAATGTTGTTGGCCTCAAGTCAATTTTAGCACTCCTTACGTTGTTGCTTCTGGACAACTTCCTGGATTTGCTTGTCCGGAAGATCGAAAAGCAAATGGTAGGGACGTTAACCTTCCCCTTAGTACTCTCCATCGTGCAAACGATTTATTACTTCAACTCAAAAGTTTAACCTAATAAAGAAAGAATCTTGCCGATTATTATATCAAACGATCTTAAATTGTGTAACAATTTTCAGTGCATTGTATACTTAAGTATTAACCTCCGGAGACTCGTGTCTATATTGCATGTTTCAACGATGACCAAGATTGTTGAACCCAAAAGTTTGAGATGGCACTAAATGATCAAATTAGTATATTATAAATATTTTAGTGAATACTTCATCTACATCAAACGATTTTGATCTTCACAAATTTTTATTATTGAATATTGATCACTTTAGGGAAAACTAAAACTTTAAACTATTGTAAACGAAGGATTCAACTAATATATCAAGTGATGTTAAACTTTATAATAAAAAATTGTACTCCATTCGTCTCAGAATAAGTGTCTTGTTTATCTTTTAAAAAGTTAACTATGCATCAATTATTAATATTGTCCTCGTAATAACCTACATAATATATCAACCAACCAACCACCCACCCACCGCCAACAGTACCAAGCATCCATGGTTCATTCCATATATCCCATCCTCAATTCCCCTTATGGTTTCATTCTATTCCACATGTTTTAGGATGATAAAAAGATATGCTTGATGACAGCATACCTATTTAGAATTCTTTCCCCAACCAAAAGCAACAAAAGAAAAAGAAAAAAAAGGTGTGAGAAATGGGAATTCATGAGCATGAGAGATCTAATATTATTGGTTAAACAAAGTCCACCAATGTTTATGGAAGATCTTAAGCATAGACAATAGAATAAAAACACAATCTAAAACATGTCCCCATTTTTACATAAAGTGGGCTCCAACTAAAACAACTGTCCAACACAAATGCTCCTTAATTACACATTGTTTAGCCTAATGACATGATTCACCTGAAAAATATATGCTTATTTAGTATAAAATATTGGGTTTTTGCCTCCTTTATGAACTGAGAAGATATGGCTAGATCTCTTCCAACACTATTATATATTATTACTATATATGCTTACATCATAACCCACTTCTTTAGTTATATTCCTTTGTTTAGCAACTACTCTTCCCTTTCTATTCTAATTGCATTCCCAAAACATGGTCAAGATACAAATTATTATTTTAATTGGTTGTGGGTGGAGATATATATAATTGCAGAGAAGCTTCATCAAAGTGCTGAATTATTACATTTTTGTACAGAAACTTAACATTCTAAAAACATTATTCTTGGACACTGTAGTGTGATGGGATTGGACACCAACATCTACATATATATAGTTTTATTTGTTTATTTATTATCTTAATAGATATTATAATTAAGAACAATGCATGAATCCACTGAGTATTAATTAGTTGGTATATTTTAATATAATGTTGATTATGCAAAATTAAGTACAGTGGAGAGGTTTGTTGGAGACTCAAAGAACCCTAAAGCTTAAAGCTCCTTCCTTGATTACATCTCCTTTCTTTGACTTTTGCTATGTTATGCTTAATTAATATATTAACCCTTTTCCCATCTCTTTAAGCATGGAATATTTGTTTTTTTTTAAATGACCAAAATGAGACCATAATTGCACATTTAGTAATTATATTATAAAAGTGCTTGCAAACCCATGGATTTTATTTCTTCCTTAATTAAAGCACCCTGAATCCACTTTGATGTGGAAAGCTTCAGCTGTATCTACTAACAATAAGGGCAAGAAAATAAAGTTTTTTCTCTTTTTCTTTTTTAAACTTTTTTATTTAATAAACCTAATTATATTTTGCATGAGAGACAGCTTCTCTATTCTGACTTTTGTTCATCTGTCTTTTTTATTGACTCTTGAGGGCTCTTGTTTCTGTCCTGTTCTTGATTAAAAATACTATTCTTGTTGTGTGATGCTATGCATTTTTGTTACTATAAAAGGAAGAGAAGCCAAACAACTAGCAGGTACATTAGTACAAACAAACACAAACATATCTTTTTTTTATAAAAAAAAAAAATCACACAGCAAGAAGATATGGACTCTACTCATCATCTTCAATCTCATGGACTCTACTCATCTGCAGGATCCTCTGTAGATCAGAAGAAGCTGAGGCTATTCGGGTTCGAGCTGAACCCATTGAAGAACACTGAGAGCTGCTTAAAAGGGTCTGCAGAAGGAGATGAAAGTGTGAATTCATCAATCACAGTTTCATCACCAAGAAACAAGCCTTGTGATGAGGACAAAGACAAGGCCTCATCAAGCAGTGGTACTTATCATGATCAACATCAGCATCAGCCAGTATCAGCAACCAATAAAGACAAGAAATTTGAATGCCAATATTGCTTCAAAGAATTTGCAAACTCACAGGCATTGGGAGGTCACCAGAATGCTCACAAGAAGGAGAGGATGAAGAAGAAGAGGCTTCAGCTTCAAGCCAGGAAGGCCAGCCTCAGCTCCTACCTAAAGCCTTTCCAAAACTACAATTTCCATGGCTCCTCTGCTCCATGGTTTTTTGACCCCTCAGGCCTGAATAGTACTGATCAGTTCACAGTCTATGAGGAGCCTCAGATCAGCTTCAATCCATTTGAGCATCACAGTCCTTTTCATCACCAAGATATATTCACTTTGACACATACAGATCATGGATCTCCAACTAGGCCTCATCATGTCATCATCAAGCCATCTCCAATATTGCCTTCTTCAAACCAAAGCTTGGATCTCCAACTAGGCCTCAGCTTGCAATCAAGCATCTGAACCTCCATAACAAGTACTGATAATATATAGCAATGTTTGAACTTTCAAGAAATGCAAGAACAGCTTTAGAAGTTCAAGATATCAGTCAAGAAAGAGGAGTTTGATGCCTGATCAGATGCAGACAATTGTAACAGCAAGGTCCTCATATAGTGATCAAGTTCAGTTCCAAGCCAGAAAAGGAGCCAGGAACCAGTACTATATTTCATTTTGCTGACAATTGTTTTATTTATATATATATATATAGTTTATGATCAGCAGTTAATTAAGATTAGTGACTGATCAGAGTTGAATGATTTATAGATCTGTACTGCAAAAGCATATGCTTGCATGTTGAGGTTAGTCTAGATAAAGTTTCCATTTATAGTTACTGTCAGAAAATACAAATTGTTTGGTTTGTCAGAAGATTTACTGAGTTGTTGTTTTTGTTATTTTTTTGGATGCTCATGATATACTAGAACTGTTTGTATAGAAAATTATCATCAATTCATCATTAAATATCATTTGGAGGGTTAAATCTTTTGTGAGAATATATATTCTATCATCCACCCATTCCCACAAAACAATTGGAAGAAACCAAAAGAACAACAAAATATTTATATATATTTTTATACCTAACCTCTCAATACATGCATGAGCCAACTCAATGTAGAGACTAATATATGATATCATATCAAGTTTTTTCAATGCAAAATCTTAAATAAGATCTAAATTTGATTTTGATTAGTAGTTCCAACAATAATTCTGCATAATATCCATTTGCATAATCTAGTTTACTGCACAATATTCATCCAATTGTTAATGCTCATGAGCATTAATCACTAAAGTTATTCTGGTAGAGAAACCATTTGATTTAGGATAAGTATCTCATTAAGCATTTATATATGTTCCATTACGAACTATATACACAGACAATTAAAAAGGAGAAAAACGAATATCAGTCAATCAATTCACGTCAATGAGGTGAAAACACTTTATCAATTAACTCATACCGCTTCAATAAATTTGTAGGCGTGAAGCGTCCGTCCAGATTTATTTATTTTGTGTTTTGACATGAAGTTTTACCTATAAATGATATAGCATTACAAGTCTACAAGGGTGGAGGGTTTTGACATATTCAACTAAATGGGCTGAAAATCCAAAGTTTAGCATCATTATATGCTACTTATTAAATTTTTTTAAAAATGATCAAAGTTGTAATATTCTTGGGATCTAATCTTATAGAAGATCTTAAATTCTGACTATGATTCACCAGTTAGTATTATTAAATTGCTAGCATTACAAGCTTGTACAACAATTAATTAATATATATGTTAATAATTATTAAGAAACTCTTAACTGTTTGAAATTTGAATTGCCTTTCAGCAATAAACAACTTGTTTGAATTATTCTTCTGCCACTATTCAATTTGGGTTTATGACTTATTATCCAATACTTTTTTATTGTATAATAAGAACATGAGAAATATATTTGGATTCCATTTGATTTCCATTTAAATCCTATTTATCAATTATGAATTAATTAATGAGCCAATTATTTTTAAGACATTACTATACTTATATAACACTCAAAATCCTTCACCACTTGATGTTGCCACCCACTCAAGCAAGCAAAAAAATAAATAAATAAATAAATTATTATGCATTACAAGTTGCCACCTTTTTTTTTTTTCCAGTTTATATCATGGGTTTTCTACGGT
>JAYMTH010002702.1:0-12109 GCA_036897465.1 Pelargonium australe
TTGGACAAAATAAAAGTTTGGGTACTAAATTGGGTATTGGACCAAAGTTTGGGTACTAAAAAAACCTTTATCCCAATTAAGAAAACCAACAACTAATCACATCATCAGCCATACTTGTGTTATCATGAGCATGCCACACTAAAACAGATTCCGCTTACATTTTGTAGAAATTCTTTAGATGTTATGTTGTCAACAAATATGCTTTTCTTTTCAATTATGTTTATACATTTTATTTTTTATGGACACATGAATTCAGAAATTAATACTGCTTGTAACTCACAAATAGAACTGGGAAACAGTATAAATGAGTACACTCCATGAATCTAAAATTGATTGAAGAAATGAACCCATAATTATGCCATGATTTCAAAAACAACAGTCAACTTCATGTCCTAATTATTTCATTGCATTCAGTTTAGCTATATTAATCATTATAATTATGCATTTCAACAATAATCAAAGATGAATTTCTTTCAACATCATTACAATTATTGAAAGATGAATCATTATAATTATTGAAAGATGAATTTCTTTCAACAATAATCAACATCAACTTTCGACTACTTTTTGCCACTTCATAGATGAATTTCTTTCAAAAAGTAAAACAGATTTGATTAGCCTTGTATCAACTTCATAAACTCAACAAAATTTGTATAACTTCTAAGTGTATTATAGTTATCCCTAGTTTTCAACATATAACTGTACAGTGTACACTCTAAATAATACTCCCTTTGTTAATGAGAGCCCTTCATGTATGCATGAATTACCAACAATATCCCTAAGATAAGTTAGTTAGAGTCCCTTGAGTTTGTTACAACAATGGTACAATGGGAATTAAGGGGTAAAAATTAGTCATAACTTACTAATCCTTAATCTCTACAAAAATGGGAAAGTAGACAATTATTTTGGGATGGAGGGAATAATAGTTTAACATGAAATGTACACGAAGGAACAAAAGAATCGAAAATGGTACAAATTGTCTTCATATCAATCAACTGATGACGGAGTTTCATGTATTAAAAATTGTCACAATGGATACTAACTGATATATACCTATATAATATATGTACTCGAGAGGTTTAGTTTAATAAAGGGGAACAAAAATATACCTCAGATCCTGTCTCAGGAAACCTTTTGCTGTAGCAGCGTTTATAGATTGACCTAGCTTCATTTACGTGACCCAGTTCAATCTCCATTGCTATATAACCTTGCCAGGCTTCTAACATGGAACCACTGCTTATATAAAAAATAAAATCTTAGACAACAAACAATAAATTCTAAGAAACAATGTTATGCTTCACAAAAAATGGAAACAAGTTATCGAACCAGATCTTAAGCAAACTCTCCCAAACTCTACGAGAAGCAGCTAAATCCTTCCCAAGATTTAGCTCCAAACGAGCCCAGTACGCATGCAAACGCGGCAAATCCTGTGTGTGCTTCAAATGCGGGGACAAGTAATCTGATGCATGCTGGAAGGTGAACATTGCAAAATTAATGATTCATGCCTTAATGGCCCAAACTGTAAACGTATGAAAATTATAACTTGATTTCCCCAAAATGCAGAGCATATAGATCTTAATACAACTATGGTTTGTAGGTATATTAATTAGCCTATACAAACATTCTATATCGGTAGCATTAGAAATGCATCACTGACTTTAAACTGTAAAATAGACACTGCATAGCCAAATGCATCACTGCATATTCTTCCCCAAACATACTGAAAAAAAGAAAAACTAAGAATAAACTAACCTGAAATGTTTCTCTTATCAATGAAAAATCCAAACCATCCTCTACTTCACCAGCAAGCGAAATTCTTCGCCTTAAGCCATCTACTCGAGTGAGGAATAAGTTCATGTACTAAAGCAAAATGCAAATATTGTCTAATTAGCACATATTTATTACATAAAGAACACAGAGCTGCAACAAACATTGAAAATAGCAGAGTGATTGGAAAAATATGTGTACCTCTTCAAAAGATGAAAATGTGCATTGCAGGGACTTCTCAAAGACCTAACGTAATGAGAAAACCCATTTAGAAAAACAACAAAATTACAAGGGTCTATAAATATAGAAGCAAAGTAAAATCGTATACTGTAAAGCCCAGATTTTATTGTGTTATTCAGTTCATCGAAGTTGTGAGAGGATCTATTCGTTAAAAAGAGCATAAAAGTCCTGCATTTTACTAAATCTGTTATATTCAGCTATACACAGGACAGGTAGACAACATACAGAGAGAAAAAGAGTAAGCAAAAATTAATGACTGCAATTAGCAGAAGACCTCATTGACTCTTATTTTCTATAACTGGATCCTATAAATCAATTAAACCAACCGGCAAGAGCACGGCAAATGGTAAATCTTTTGAGGGGATGGGGATGAACTACGATGTTTACACAGCTGTTGGTGGCGCTATCAATTCCATTATTATCAAAAGCAAATGCATTCATCAGCCAGAAGGCAAGAAAAAAATAAAGCTGTAGAGATATAATGAACAGCTCTCCATCATTACTAACCAAATATACAACAGATGCCAAAGACCAAAGTGGATAGTATTTCATCATGCAAATACTTCGCCTTTTATAGCTTTGTGGTGTAACATATAATGGTAGAAATAATTTAGAATCTGAGTTCCTTGAAATTAAGCAATATTATGTAGACTCCAATATTAAGAATGTCACCCAAAATCTGCTCTATTCACATTTTGTTTGCTGACAGGATGTTATTTACACAAAATAAGTTCATCCGGTGAGCTTTAATGCTTAATCAGTGATGTAATGCAGACAAGACATTCATTGCTTGATTAACTACAAAGCAGCTACACTACACTAATCAAAGTGTGCCTAGAAGATTATATTCAGAATACCATGGATTTTTAAGTTATTAACTAAAGGTTGCCAACAAAGTCAATCACTCCTTGAACTTCAAAGAAGCCTTAAACCATATTGGAAGAAAATGGAAAAAAAGGGAGACCCAAGCAAGAGTATGGTAACAGATAAAACATACAGCAGATATCTCTTTCTCAGAGGCATGACCACGTTCTAGAGAAAGCAGATATCGAACCCACAATTCACCAACCCAGGGACAATTCTTTGTGGCTCTTGAATAAACTTCCTTTACAACATTGGAAACAACCTGCAGAAAAGGCAAACTTTTTAAAGCATTGCTTGGAATTGGATAAAATTTGCACGTGAACAAACTTGAAATTATAAAGAAGAAAGAAAACCTTCAAGGTTTTGTCCAAATAGCCAGTATACTCAAGCCAAAGATCATTGGATATAGGGAAGTCAGTGATGGCACGTTCATAAAGAACTTGAACTCGGCCTGGATCTCCAGAAGATTTCTCAAATTTCAGGTACAGCTTCAACAACAACAACAAAAAACATTTTTCAGCAAAGTAAATCATTATTTTGGCGAAGACTAAACAACTATGATAGACTTTCAAAATAAAATTGTTGGTTACAAATTCCATGATGTTTCAGGATGAGCGACTTTAAGAAAGATGTATTCAGGATACTTTAAATAAAGAAGAGGCCTATTAACCCATCAACGACTAAATAAGTATGAGATACTTGTAATGTAAAGCTGATTATTACAAATTCTCGTCCATCATAATTTAAATGCTACAAACCATGAACTGTTGGAGCCTTTCTGAGTCTGATATATCCTGCCTAGAAATCTGTTCCTCAAGATGAACACGGGCATTATACATCTCCAAGGCCTTCTTGTATGCTGAGGCAACGTTAGGAGAAATTCCTTCCAAGCCATTTGACTCAACATCAATAATATTCCCTTGTGCAGCCTCCCACACCTTGTACTCGCTAAGTGTTGAACTCATGTTAACAAGGGGAACAGACAACTGACGATGGAATATACTTCGGACGCACTTAGCCTGCTTTTCTTTTGCCTACAAGATTAGGTAACCATAACTTTAATACAAAGACAGCCTCCCTCATGGCATTACTTTTGTGCCAATACGACAAATTTTACTTAGGAAATGATAAGTGAAACAAAACAAAAAAGGCAATAACAGTAAGTTCCCACCTCACTGTCAGATTTGTCTATTGCATCAAGTATAGCTTGCTCAAATTCCTTATATGTTTCCCATATTTTATTGCCTTCAACAACATGCAAACCAGCTGCAGTAAGAGCACGTTCAAATAGCTTTCTTGCTTTTGAAATGCCAGCAGGTGAAGATTCACGTACTGATGGATCATGTTCTCGAACAAAATTTATGTAGTCACACCACAGAGAAACAGACTGCACAAAATTTTACCATGGTCAATTCTCAAAGGAATACTTTCGTCATGCAGTTTAACTGTCAATTTTCTTTGGAAAAGTGTGACGGATTACAATTCATCTCGTGAGTTTCTTGTAAACTCAGTCAAAAAGTGTGAGAGAGCTATCAGAATATATGTGCTATAAACTGATGTCACTAAAGTGTGAAAAGGTTATCAGAAAACTCATTGTAGAACTGAATGCCTAGTGAAGGTTACATAAATGACTGTCACCTTTGAAAGCACCACCAATGGCATGTAATTGCAGCAAATAACAAATGAGCTACAGCTACATGTCCGTCTATAATGCCTAATGACAAATATAAATGAAAAACATTAAAGTGGCATTTAAGAAAAGACAAAAAAGAAGAAGAATGAGAATGGCAATCAAGAATGAGAAGTGGATTCCCATTCCAAAGCCATTTTCGTCATTTCGTGACAAAAGAGTCTTATCCAAACCTGAACAATGTAAACATCGTTTCCATGTTCTTCATCCCCATTCCTAAACAAACAAACAAACAAACAAACAAACAAATGATCTAAAGGCTACCTAAATGCTACTCTCTCCCTCCCAAAATTACTATCCTATTTGACATTTTGCAGATAAGGATGAATTTATTAGTGCTCGACTTTCCAACATGTATTTTCGTTTTAACAATCTCAAATGGTAATAACTAACTCTTTTAAAGTATACTATTAGTAATCCAAAAGGGAAAGATGATACTTAAATTAGAAAGTCCGTTTTAGCACTTGACTGTTAAAGTAGGGCGGGGGAGTACAATGAAACCAAAAGCTTCTTTCTTCTACTTATAAACCCATCACTATGTTTTGACACATGCTGTCCTGATCTCAATATTCTATTCCATGGCCACAGTGGTTTCGTCTCTAGAAAAACTGGTCTGTCATATTTATATGAAATAGGTTTGAAGTATCCAATGAAGAAGATGAAGAACCAACCAGATAATCAGATACGCCTCTTTCGTAAAGCTTCTCAATCTCTTGAAAAGCCTCAGGTCTGCAAAATTAAGATTAGAAAAACAGTAAGAAATTGCCATAAGCAGTACACTGTACACACAAAAAAGGATTAGACAACCTGTTAACAGACTCACAACAGAATTTCAGCTGTGATTTTGCTGCTTTGGCCGAGTTCATTTAACACAAACAGCGACCAAATATTATATATTCCTATTTTCCTCTATTTTCTCAGCAACCAAACAGTGGGACAGCAAGAAATTACCATAAGCAGTACACAGAAAAGGATTAGTCAACCTGTTAACAAACTCCCAAACACTATTGGAGCTACGATTTTGCTTTTCGGCTCAGTTCATTTGACAAAACCAGAGACCAAATATTAGATATTTCTATTTTCCTCAGTTCTCTCAGCAACCAAACAGTGGGACAGCAAGATATTATCACACACAAAATAGGATTAGTCACACTATTTGAGCTATGATTTTTCCATTTCTATTTTCCTCAGTTTTCTCAGTAACCAAACAGAGGCTAAGATAAGTAAATGGAGTTACCGAGTGATAAGCGAAGCTTCGTCTTTAGCCCATTCCTGCCACATGGAAGGGGTTAGCGGAAAGACGGAGCTCATAGCTTCCCTAGCTTGCCTGAGCTTCTCAATATCCCCCATTTTGCGGAGAATCTTAATGTACTGAGAACAACAAACAGTACGATTCAGCAAGAGAATGAGAAAATCAACAACTAACAATATGCAAATGAGCAATTACCTGAACGTGAGCATCGTAGTTTGAAGGATTGGAGCTGAGGTCGGACTCTAGGGTTTGGAGCTGGAGGTTTTGTTGAGCTTCATCGTCTGAATCAGAATCGGAGTCGGAGTCGGAACCAGCAGAAGAGGCCTTGGGATTTTGAATGCTATCGGTCATGTCTTCGTCTTCGTCTTCGGGAAGAGGAACAAGCGTCTCTGGTTTCGAATCCTCTATTGTTTCCTCCATTGATGGTTCTGGTTTTGAAGCTTCTTCTTCAACTGTGATTGCGAGTCTGCGAAACCTTTCTCTTCTTGTCCTAGTAACTGTGCTGCTCTGATATACTTTCACGGATCCGGCTTTCGGGTTTGGGTTATTGAAAATGGGTGTATTTTTGGCATTTTGGGTTTTAAAGGTAAAATGTGTGGATTAGTCCGACCCGAAGCAACAAATTCTTGGACACAAATTGTCGGCTCTAGGATGGTGGCAACTTGGGTCTTATACGTGATTTGACACATACATAACTCCAATTTTAACATATTTGAATACATTGTATACGTGTGTTTGTTGACTAACTCAAATTCTCTTCTTAAAAGGGCAAACCCGTTTGATCGCTTACCCTATTTAATGAATCGTGTCATAAATAGGTACACGAGTAATTTATATCCAATTTTACAGCGTATCACGTAAACAATGGCCCCTCGTGTCACGAAAATAATTGTCCACAACTACTTAAACATATTTATTGTCTCGTATCAAGTCACCCTCATACATAGTAGTATTTCGTGTTATGCAACACCAGCAAATTGTCACTCTAACTAGCACATATACAGTTGAATGATTTTAGTTTCTTGCCAAACTTGTTCAATGCATATTGGAACAACTCAATATTTATTGAACTTCTGAAGAAAAAAAAAAAAAAACACACAAAATTGTCCAATACAAATAAGCACAAACAATAGGTACAAAGAAAAAAAGGCATTGAAAAGGGAATAGAGAAGAGCTTAATAATGACTGGAGCCGGCAATTTACGACGTAACATAGACACAACACAACACACGTAACATAGACACAACACACATAAGGGTATTTGGACTCATATTTTGTAATCATCATATTCATTTCGAAAAACCTAACACATTTAATAATCATGTCGCGATCATATTGGGCCTCCAAAACACATAAGGGTATAATTGTAAATCAATCATAATAACATGTTAAACGTGTTGGATCATGCCGTGCCTCAAACATGTTCATTCTATTGTGCATAATGTGTTGGGTTGTGTTTGTGTAAACACGGCCCTTTGAGTTACGTGTTTTACGTTCACAATGTGTCGTAGTTGTGTTGGGTTGTGTTAGATCGTGCAACATACAAACAACTTTCAACACGACAGGCACGCACAAACTGCCGGCTCTAACTAAGACTGATAAAAAACCCAGAGAAGGGGTGGTCTGAAAAGTGAAATGCCCAAAAGTGCAGAATCTGCAACAATGAAATAGGATGCTTATTTTAGCAATTTCTAGTCTGCAAAAGTTCTGACTGCAAGAATCATCATTGAGCTGCCATCCAGATGTGTATCAAGCACTACAAGCTTCCATGTTCCTATAGGTAATCAAAGAAAGGTCTGTGTCATTATCAATGCACAAATAAAATTAAAGAGCAAAGTGAACTACCAGAAATTGGGGAAGAGAGAGAGAGGCAGTATATACAAGGAAACATTAGGATTAAATGGAATTACAATGTTCGAGCCTCCCTTCAAAGTGTTGGTATCGCCGATAAAATGAAATTAGAACGGGAATAAAGTAGCATTTGGATTACAAATTTCGGAATGAGAATGAGAAACAGGAATTGGAAAGAGAGCGTGATTCCCATTCTAGAGTCAATCTCTTGACCAAAACAATCTTTAATCCATACACGAACAACGAGAGTCTCATTCCCATTTCGATTCTTGATTTTCATTCTTAAACAAATTTTATAATCCAAGCTATGGATATTAGAATCTGTTTCGAATCATTTCACCCCTTAATGATTCAAAATCACTACTGAATCTCTCACATATTAGAATCGGGAGAGAATCGGGAGAGAATCGCTCGATTTAGCCGATTTCTGCCGAATCTTGATTTCATTCTACCGATTCACCCAATTCGCATATTTTGGGTTAAAAAGGCTGGCCATACCAAATCAGATCAAATATGTCTCGACCCGTATACATTTGTACCAAAAAATATAGCTTCAACCGTAGTATACATTAAGAAAGAATAGTCTTTCCAACAGAAATTAACATAGTTACAAAATGTTTGGCGCATTATAACATAAGGGTGGTTAGATGAAGGAAAAATAGTTTAGGGGTCATGTGATTTTGGTGTCAACTACAAGGGGTTATGTGAAATTATCCTTGATAATAATATGAAAACCGAAAAAGATAGAAACACACGAGGAAGATTATTCTCGTATATTAGATGGCCCAGTTATAGAAAACTTACTATTTTTTTTGTGAATGCCACTTTTGTATGCTTCCATACCAATTCCATTGGAAGCATAAAGCTGCGATACGTATTATGCCAATAGCAACCACCTCGATAAATGCCAGGAAGAATGATCTCTGAGGTGCTAAACCAGCAGTCGCTATGGACAGTAAGAATCCCTCAAAGTTGCACGGAACTATGAAACTACCACGTTTTATGCCATTTAGAGCTTTCTTTGCAACTTCATCAGCTTTCATTGCACCCGAAGAGGCTGCTATTATACTGGTGAGTTGGGGTTTTCTTTTGTTTTCTGTAGGAAGAGAGCGACAAAAACAGTTGAAAGAAGCACTGAGAACAATAAACAATTCAAAATATCAATCTTTTCTTTTAGGTTGCATTTGAGAACTTTGATTTGATTTGAAATTCGGGATTTTAAATGTATTTCAAATACAAATATAACTTTTTGGAAATCATAGAATTTCAAATGACAACGTAAAAGTTGTCATTTGAAATCTCATGTTGTAAGCATGTTTTCAATCCTATTGGATTTGAGTCAAATCCAAATTCTTGGAGTAATCTTAACATTGGATGTGGCTCAAATCAAGAATTTCAAATGAAATCCAAGAATGCAAACAGAGCATTAAGGAATTTAGAAATATGCTGTAGTGTAAACACGCAAATCACAATGTAGATTTCAAAAAACAGAAATGATTGCTAAAAACAAAAAAGCTAATTCTGACGATTTAAGTAATAAGAACAAGGAACACAACCTGAACAAGCACTCCAGTTGAACTAGCTTGTCCGAGTTGCTTGGCTGAAAGCATTTTAGGTTTCCTCAAGGTCCATAACAAATATTCACTTACCTATGAAACTACGAATAACTAAATTATGTTCAAGCACTCCTTTCTATTCATCTAAATTAACCTTGAATTATAGGTTTAGACATCAAGACGATTTAAGATTATTCTACTGAGATGCTTAAAATCTCAGCTCACCATGAGGCCGAGCAACCATTACTATTACATGGAACTAACGAAATTACTGAGAAAGTTAAGTAGAAATGAAATTCAATAGCTCACAGATAGATTTCTCACCTTCTACTAGACCAGGAGTTTCTGTGTCTGGAGGAAATATAAGAGAGACGTGAATGTTATCTTCAATAACCTCCTGTTGCAAAGCTTCTGCTAAACCCCTGAGACCAAACTTACTAGCCGAATATGCAGTGTAACCATATATACCCACCTAATTAGAAGCATGATTAAAAGTCAGCAACCAAAAATGAAACACATATAAGAGTTCCTTCCGTGGTCCAATAGCTATTTGCAACTAAAAATAGCATCCTTTATTTTCAAAATTTTGAAATGGTGCTCAGAATGTAATATAAGATGTCACCCACTAATATTGCTCACAATGCAATAGGTAGATTGAGTACTTGTCAAGACTCAAGACAATAGCACATCCTATAATTAAAGTACAAAAACTACTTCCCCTCAACCCCCGCCAGCTACTTCTACTCATTGCAACATACTAAATGCTAATCAAGCTCAGTAATAAGAAGTTAGTATACACGCTCTGGCCCAATATAAGTGTCATATTTCACTTTTTGTAAGGAGAACTTTATGCAACAAATGCAACCACAAATGACTCCAAAAGAGAGCCTCAATCACAGAATTGCAGCATCCACAACACAACTCACACACCCTATTCTATCATCAGATGAAAAAGCAGAGCTTAAGTTCCTAAAATGAGGCCTACGATTTTCATTAATTTTTCTCTTTAACTGTCTCTACAATCTATACCTAGCTCATATTTAAACCTCAAAGTGCACTATCTCAGTATACTGCAGAACAAAACTAATGCATTAGAATAGAAAACCATTCAAGAACCAACAATTCATCAAATACTTGATTATACGCGCTTCTTCCCAAAAGAACTGTCCCATTTCACTTTTTGTGAAGAGAACTTTACTACTGTCTGAATTTCCATCATGAGGCCGTGTTTTAGCAAAGTCCAAGTCATTGTAACTAACTCATCTAAATCATATTTTTAATAGAAAATGGATGCTATAATTAAAATTGAGATTGAAATTGAAATTTCCAGTATCAGATTGCATTATCTTAGTATATACTATAGAACAAACCTAATGCATTACAATAGAAAACCATTCAAGACCCAACAATTAATCAAATAACTGAGTATACACGCTCCGCCCCAAAATAATTGTGTGTTTCACTTTTTGTTAGGAAAACTTTACTAGTGTTTGAATTTCTGTCCCAAGGCCGTGTTTAAGCAACATCTAAGTCATTGTGACTAACTCATCTAAATCATACTTTTGATAATATGAGGATTGAAATTTAAAGTTTCAAAATGCACTACCTTCGTATACTATAGAACAGAGAATAGACAGCATTCAAGAACCAACAAATGATCAAACACTTGAGTGTTAAATAGCTGTGCTATTTCCCTTTTTGTAAAGAAAACTTTACAAGTGTTTTTCCATCATGAGTCTATGTTTTAGCAAACTCTAACTCATTGTAATAACTCATCTAAATCATTTTTTTTTTTATAATACAAGGATTGAAATTCTAGGTCTCAAAGTTCACTATCTTAGTATAGTGTAGAACAAAACTAATGCATTAGAATAGAAAACCATTCAATAACCTACAAGGCAACAATTCATCAAATACTTAGTAATGAGAAAAACTGAAGCACACCTGACCGGCCTGAGAGGACATCAGAGCAATGGAACCAGGTCCACGATCCCTCCTATTCTTCATCAGAGGCAAAGCACTCTTGATCATGTTAAAGCTCCCCATCAAATTGACATCCATTATGAACTTAACCTCATCTAGATCCTGACTCTCCAATTCCTGAGCCACGAACACGCCCTGGTTCACAACCAGCACATCAATAGGCCCCGCCTCCTCCACCGCCCTCCGAACAGCATCATAGTCACGCACATCTGCAGCGTAAACAGCCACATCAATACCAGTGGCTAGCCGAATCGCCTGCTTCGCTTCCTCGAGCTTGTCACGAGACCGAGCAAGGATCGATACTCGAGCTCCTTCAGAAGCAACCAGGTGAGCCAAGGCCAAGCCGATACCGCTAGATCCACCGGTGATGAAGACATGGCGGTTTTTGATTTGGATCTTAACAGGGCGAGGCCGGACGATGATGTAGAGGAAGAGAAGAAGTGAGAGAGGGATGATGAGGACAAGAGAGAGGTAGGAAAGGCTGAGATCCGCCATTGACGGAGATTCGAGAAAAATGGAAGTGAGAACCAGCAGTGGACTGGTAGGTGGTGGTGATGTGGTCAATGCCACGGTTACGGAAGCAATTCGAGAATAGATTGAGGATGCTGCGGCTGAGAGTGGCGGCAGGTGGGCTCCGGAGGTGGCCGGAGAAACGGAAGCGGATGGTGGCCGGAGAATCGGGAGAGGGTTTCGCCGGAACGGAGGAGACCGTTGCTGTAGTTTTGTTGCAAGTGAGCTCTGAAACCAACAGAAACACAAATCTGAAAAAATATCAATCCTTTAAAAGAAGAAGGTAAATTCACGTTATAGACTGTGTATTTATTAAAACTTTAGAGTTGACTTCGGGTACTTTTTTTTATAGGGGAAATTGCAGGTAGCTACCCTGAACTAAACATCTTTTGCAAA
>JAYMTH010002703.1:0-12109 GCA_036897465.1 Pelargonium australe
GATTGCCTGAATTACCACTAACGAAACCTTCAACTCTCTAGTTGAATCCTACCTCTCAGCCTGAAGAACACGATCAACTGACGACGATTGTATTTGAAGTTTAAGGCGACCACGTGGAATACTCTCCCTCGTTGCAATTGTCTTTTGTTGTCATGCACATGTACCAATAAAAACCTACCACGAATCATTGACGCTACCACTATGCAAATCTTAACAACCCTTAACTTGTTATCAAAGCAATACTCACTATCTTATTGAGAATGACCAAAATTCGTTATATGAAAACTCGGTAGATTTGTCGCCGCTTTGAGAATTAAGAATAGGCGTAGCCAAACAAAAAATTCTAGTCGACTCTCAAACAGCAAGGAGAAAAAGAGAGAAACACAAACCTAGTGATGTGCCTATTTTGACTTTCGTTCAACGCAAACACACTAGGGATGTGTGCGTGTTGTAGTTGTAGGGCTTCTATTCCACCAATGCAAAGGTAACTAGCCTAAGTGTTCGATCGTCCAGTCTTGTGCACTTAGGTAAGTAGTCTAAAGTTTTAGTGTCTTAAGTCCAACTCCAAGCTAAGGTGTCATCCAGCTTCTTGAACCTATAGCCAGTGAGGAGAAAACACACCAAAGGAACGATGAACTTGGGGTGCTGTTACTAAGACTCTACCTCGAGCGTGAGAGTAAGTCCTTGTATGGTAGATACTAGTGTTCTTAGAGCTTTTCTAGAGAGAGAAGTAAATGTGTGGAAATGAAGTGAGAGTCTAATCCTTTTCCCTTTAGATGAGGGGGTATTTATAGAGTTTCTTACCACTTTGTGTCACATGTCGTGATGTGATTGGTTGATGAATATGTGTGGCCCGAAGAGGCCCATTTGGCTCTCCAAGCCCAAATGGCCCACTTGGCTTTCCAAGTCCAAATGGCTCACTTGGCTCAGTGTCCACTTTGGCCCGGTCTATGGTGTTAGGCTCCTTATTTGCCTTGAACGGGCTGCTTTAGCGTGCTCAGGAGGCGGGCATGTCCTATAATCCATGAGTGAGGTGAGCGGACTCGCCAAAATCCTTAATGAGCTAGTGCCTCGCAAGGCATAGTCATGGATGCTTAGGAGTGTTGTTTGTGCTCCATCTTGGGGCTAGTGCTTAGCATGGAGACTTGAGAGGTGTGAAGCTTGTCAAGACCCTTAGTGAGCTAGTACCTCGCAAGGTATAGTCATAGGTACTTGTGAGTATTGAGGCTTGTGGAAGCTTGTTGGAGTGTCTTGAAGGTGATTTGGCGACATTAGAGCCTTGTTTCAACCTTGTAATAGTGCTTGGAATCGTTGTATATCATCTGAGGTCAAGGGGAGCCATTCAAAGGGTGTTGGAGGCTAAAAGTATTCATATGGTGCTGGAACAGGTCCAATGTCGCGACATTGTGCCTTGATGCCGCGACATTGCAAGGACAGCGCCAGTCCTATTTATGCTAGAGGGACAACCTTATTCCCATTTTAGTGCTAGGAGGACAACCTTATTCCCATTTTAGTGCTAGGAGGACAACCTTATCCACATTTTGCAAGATGTCGCGGCATTGCACAAACAGGGTTGTTCCAATTCTGCGTTGGGGTCCTTTTGAGCCTTGCTTTGCATCCTAGCTTGTGCTTGATTTGCCCAACACTTTTGGAGATTTATTTGGAGTATTTATGGACTTTTTGGGAGCTTGTGACCTCCTAGAAGTGTTTCCCATGCTTGGTGGAACCTTGTACAAGCCTTGATTTTAGCTTTACTATAGTCCTAAGCTAGTTGAGGCTCTAGGCCTAGCATTGCTAAGGTCTCTAGGTCTAGCTTTATTAGAGCCTCTTGTCTTGTTGAAGTTCCTTGCTTTGCTAGCTCTCTATCCTTACTAGCACTCTAGCCCTACTAGCTCTCTAGTCTTGCTAGCCTTGTTAGCCTTACTAGCCTTCCTAGGCTTTCTAGGCCTAGCGTTAGCTTCTCTAGCCTTTGAATGAGCTGAGATATGTCTTGTGTGACTTGGTCAAGCCTAGTAGCGTTGTATACTTGACTTGGGCCGGACCGTATTTGGGCTTTGCGGATCCGGGTCGGATGACCCCGGCGTTTCTGCCCTGCCACGTGTCATCTTGTGAGTCGCTCAAAGACTTGTGATTTTTTGGGTAGCATCACATAGTCTTTTTTATATATAAATAATTTGATATTTTCCCCCCAAATATCTTATTAAACAACATTTTATTTATTTGAATAGAAGAAGAAAAAAAAGTAATCCCCAAAATTCTTGCGAATCAAACATGTCCTGTCCTAGATATATAGATAGATACTGCAAAGGTGAGCCCAACAACATTCTAACAGGCCCATCCAGAGAGGAGTCAGTTACTTTTAATTAACAATAGATTAGAATAAATAGGGTTCCATTTTGATTTAATTAATTAATAAGATTTGATGGTTATAAAGAGAAGATATCTTGTTTGAGCCCCAAACGAAGAGCACTGCACCGCTCTGCACCGTCGTTTCATGGGGTTCAGGTCTCCATCGTCGTTTTGCTCTCTTCCTCTCCTTCCTATGCTTTGACGAATTCTCCTTCCACCGTCGTCGTTTTGCTTCTTTCTTTTCACTGTAACTCTCTCTCTCTCTCTCTCTCTCTAACTGTAAGTCTCTCTCTCTCTCTCTCTCCCCCCCCCCGCGCGCGCCACTCCTTTTTTTTTTTCCCTTTTTCATTTGCTCTCTCTGATTCCCAATCCCATTCCCAATCTGGGTTCCGTTTGTTTCCTGAGAAAATGCCAACTTCTCTTTCCTTTATTTTCTGGGAAACCAAACGGAATCTAGGTTTTTATGTATTGTTCACTTTATTTTAGGGCTTCCGTGCATTCTTCGGTGATGTGAATTTTTTAGGCATTTGGGTTCATTGTTATGTTTTAAAGTTCTCAACTTCAGTGACAATTTCATTTCAATTTTTTTTTTTCTTTTTTTCTTTTGAGGGTTCTGTTCTGTGTGTTGTGTGCTTGTTTTAGTATGGGCCAGAGAAAAATCTAGTGCTTAGAAAATAATCAAATATACATGTTATTTTCAGTATTGAAATCTTGAACAAAAATACCAATATTCAATAATGTGTGTATGTATAATTTGGATGAATGGTTTATCTCATAGGTGATATACTGGTTTACATATGCTAGCCTATTCTTGCTGACCTCCAATTCAGTTTGGAACCTTAAGTTTGTGTTTGGGAACATAGATTTGATTTGAAATTCATCATTTGAAATTTTATTTAAAATGTTACATTTCAAATACAGTTATAATGTTTGGGAGTTCATAGAATTTCAAATGACAATGTAAGAGATGTCATTTGAAATCTCATGTTCTAGGCATGTTTTGAATGCTAATGGATTTGACTCGTATCCATATCCAAATTCTTGGAGTTACCAAAAGATTCATTTGACTCGACCCAAACACACCATAAAGTTCATTACTTTGAACAGTAGTTTAATTGGTTAATGCTCACTTTCTAGATATTGTTAGGTGAATTCTGGAGCTGTCACTAGAATCAATGGAGGTGTCCCTGGCACTGTTGGACCCAAATGCAACAAATCCGGGTCCAATTGAAGGTTCCATTCTGTATGATCAGGACAAGCATGTTTCCTCCGCAATTTGGGAGGGGCAGGTGCGTGACCTGGTTTCAGATTCTCCTAATGTGGTTTTATCATTTAAGTATGTTCAATTCTTCCAATGGCTATATTGAATAACAGCATTCCCACGTTTAGCAGGAGCGTGGTGCACTTAGATGTCATGAACACACATCAAAGCTCGATCAATGGATGCTCACAGCGAGACAGCTTGAGTTGGTAGAAAGGGCTGGATTTGGATATTTAAGATTGATTCCTGCAATTAGTCTAGACAACCCTCTCATATCTGCATTAGTGGAGAGATGGAGGAGAGAAACTAATACCTTTCACTTCACTGTTGGAGAAATGACAGTGACCCTCAAGGATGTTGCACTATTACTTGGACTGGCAATTGACGGGGAACCTGTTATAGGTATAACCTATACCTCCTGCAATGCAGTTTGTGAACGGTATCTGGGGAAAGCACCTGAGCATGGTTATGCAAGTGGTGGAATGGTGAAGCTAAGTTGGCTAAAAGAGAACTTTTCTCGTTGTCCTGAAGATGCACCAATTGAGGAGATTGAGCGCCATACACGTGCTTATCTTCTGTATCTTGTTGGCAGTACAATCTTTTCCACTACCACTGGGAACAAGGTCCCAGTTATGTATCTCCCATTGTTTGAGAATTTTGACCAAGCTGGGAGGTATGCCTGGGGGGCAGCAGCACTAGCATTCTTATATAGAGCTCTTGGTAATGCTTCTCTCAAATCTCAAAGCACAATTAGTGGTTGTTTGACACTGTTACAGGTAATTTGCATTTCTCTTTTTTCATTTGTTGGGGTGTGGTAGTATTGAGAAAGTTACTTGCGGAGAAAATATTATCTTGTTATGTATTTGTTTTATTTTTATTTTTTAAAAGAATGCTGGACTTTTTCTTTGTAGAGTTGGAGTTACTTCCACCTAAATATTGGTCGACCGAAGCTCAACAAGGAGCCAAAACATGATTGTTTCCCATTTGTGCTGAGGTGGAAGGGAAAACAAAGTGGTCCAACGCCCAATCGAGATGTAATCTTTTATCGCAAGTCATTAGACGCCCTGAAACCATGTGATGTGAGACTTCAACCTGTGTTGCTCTTATCATATTCCGACATGATATCTTTTATAATAATGTAATTGGCATGACATTCATACGTAGGTGGAGTGGCTCCCGTACAGAGACATGGATAGTACTGTTATACCGGAAGAAATTAAGAGTAGTCTGATTTTAGGGAGGTCAAAGACCATGTTGATATGCTTTGATAAGGCAGAGAGACACCTCCCAGATCGTTGCCTAAGGCAGTATGGCATGCTTCAACCAATACCAAAGGATGTGCAGCGATGGGAAAGAAAGAGTCGTGGAGTCGATGGTGGGGTAGACTTGTCAGGGAAAATGGAATCTGAGCTTAGCGAATGGTTGGAGCGTCGTCTCCAAATTGTGGAAGGTGATGATGGTGTTGATGAAAATGAATACATGCAGTGGTTTATGTTGATTACTCGTAAATTTGTAGGAAGGCCCATATCTCTCTCAACCGAGTTTCAGAGAACGGTAAAGCCATGCTCTGTTAGTTAGCTAGTATTTTTTTCTATGCACGGCCAACTACTTAAGTTAATTTTACTTGCTGCATTTATGTTTAACAAGTCGATGATTTCAACTTCTGCAGAATGGTGGTTTACGGGAAATTGCCGAGTTAGCAGATACATTTTCAACAAGTGGGTTGGATCCCCAACAGATTGATTCTATTGGACGAATCAGGCTTATTGCACATGAATGTTTGAGAGACCAAATTGGAAGTCCGATTACAATTTCAGCCGCCCCACAGATTGAACTTGGGAAAAGGGTCAGGGGAAAAGAGAGGGTAAGAAGGAAAAATCCTACAAAAAGGAAGCGGAAGGATGATCCTATGCAGTATGCAGCAAGTGAGGACGAACAATCACAGTATTGCAGTGGACTTGTCGAGGTTGATCAACTACAATTATGTCATGGTGATAATGAGATTGATCATTCACAACTGTGTCATGTGGTTGGAGATCATATGCAACTATGCCATGAGGATAAGGTTGATGAGTCGCAGATGTATCATGGTGAGAGTCATGAAGTGCAGCTATGCCATGTGCCTACAGGTGAAGATAATGATGATAAACAGTCATTTCATACAGCTATCCAGGTTGATGAAGCACAACATCAGGAAGCTAACAACTCCGATATTTGCAATGCTATCAAGATGGATCATTCGCTGCTTCATGATACTGTTAACAAGGTTGATGACTCGGAGCTTTGTGACACATCTAACAAGATCAATGATTCGCTGCTTATTGATGCAGCAGAGGTTGATGGTCATATAGGCAATGAGAGTGTTTCGCAACCATCACATGCGACACTGGAGGTTGTTCCACAGCCGTTGGTTGAAACTAGTGATATTCAGCAGAGTACTGATGTTGTGCAGCAGAATGATTGTAGCATTGTAGTTTAAGAGTAAACATCTATCTGGTGATTTTGCATGAAACAAATAACATGATGATTTTAGAGTTTTGATTTTGAGTATATGGTGGAACTCTACCAAGGGCGTTCTTATTTATTGATTAATGTGATTTCATCTGTTTCAGCCAAATCATGTGTAAGTTGATGGTTGTGCTTCTTTGTTGGAGAATTGGAGTGATTAGTAGCTGAGTGAGGTTCATTTTTTTTTCATACAGCAGAAGAACAGGCCCAATACTGTTGGTTTCATGCAATAATTGGAAGAAAAAGAAGAAGAGAACTCTTTCACCTTAGTTGTTGCAGATTTGTAATAGTCATAAACTGTTTCTTGATTCCCAATATTCCTCATAATCTGTATGAGTTGAGAAAAAAAGGGTCCCATAATCTGAAAATGTTGAAAAGCTTAATTCACAGGCTGGCTAATATTTGAATTTGAGGACCTGACTTCTCCTCTGCCACATTTGTCTAGGCTAAACTCCTGTTCATATAAATTATTTATCTCTTGCTCTTGCTCTTGCATGTGCCTTGAAAACAATGGTAAATTATTTTATTACAGTGAGGAATATAAATGTAAATGTAATGGATTCTGTAATATTACTGTTACTGTATGGGTGAATAATGTGAAGTGAGGACAGTTACTTTTCTTTTTCTTTTCAAATTGTTTGTGTGGAGGAGCAATACCATATAAATGCCCCAAATTGTAGGGACCTGAGTTCATATACTTAGTCACTGTCCAAACCCATCTCACTTGGATTCCTCATGTTTCATTTGCTCTATGTCACAAAATAAGTGCATAGTTACTTCAAAAAATTTATTTTCAACCAAATTTTATATGGTAGGGGACTATTTTGAGATGTCAATAGTAAAATTGTCAAGAGAAAAGTCTTAGTCAAGTTAATAGTAGTTGAGACTTGTTAAACCACAAAACAGACGAATTCAGAGAGTGTTTACAAATTTATTGAAGCGCGGATTCGAGGTACTGAGTCTCAACCACTTGATATTTAATCACTTCAATTTGTCTGGGATAATGAAACATCCAACAGTTATGTTCTCTTCCTCTCTTTTTAAATTTCTTCCCATACTAAACTGCATATCCCTTTTCTTTGTGAATTTTGATGTGTTTGGTCTTGAATCTATGTTGACCCTACCTTTGCACTCAAATGTTGTGTGACCCACTAATTTCCATCAATATACCCCACCATCATTTCAGTCACATCCTTAACACAACTCTCTCTCTCTCACTCATAAATGAAATGAATATGAATATGAATATGAATCTCACATCTAAAGACAAGCAAGAACCAGAGGTAGTAGCATATGCCACTATTCAACCATTCACAGCAACAACAACAACAATGTGGTCAATGTGGTTTTGCTCCTCCACTTCTCTCCCTTTGCTGCTTCTGCTTCTCATCTCTCTTCCTCCTGTCTCCAGTTCCACCATTGCCAAGAAGCCACCTACCATTACCAACACCATGCTCCCATCTGAAGCACAGACCCTTTTCAGCATCATGGACTCCATGTCCTCTGACCACAACTGGAGAATTTCCCATCCCAACCCCTGCAACCCTGCCTCCTCCTGGCCTGGCCTTGAGTGCACACCTGGTATTGGTAATGACAGCCACCTCCATGTCTCAAGGCTTGATTTTGGCACTCCCCCAAACCCCACCTGCCACCCCACTGCCTCCTTCCCTTACCTCATCTTTTCTCTCCCTCACCTCCACTCTGTCTTCTTCTTCAACTGCTTCACCACCACCAAGACCACCCTCTCTGTCTCCCCCACCAGGCTCTTGAACTCCTCTCTTCAGCAGCTCAGCCTCAGAGCTAACCCGGCTCTTGTTGGCTCCATCCCATCTCAGATCTCTTCCTTGAAATCCCTGCAGATCCTCACATTGTCACAGAACCACCTATCTGGCAAAATCCCAGTTGGGATTTTCAACTTGAGGTCTCTAGTGCACCTTGATCTCAGCTACAACATGCTCACAGGCACCATCCCTTTCCAGATGGGCAACCTCAAAAACCTTGTGGGTCTTGATTTGAGCTACAATCTCCTTACAGGACTGATTCCAACAACAATTGGCCAACTGGGTCAGCTTCAAAAGCTGGACTTGAGCTCAAATTCCCTAGTGGGTACCATTCCTGAGAGTGTTGAGAAGCTGAGCCTGTTGGTGTTCTTGGCTCTGAGTAGCAACCAGCTGAGAGGGAAGACTCCCAAGGGATTGGGGAAGTTGCAGAACTTACAGTACTTCATCATGGATGACAACCCCATGTTCACACCACTGCCAGCTGAGCTTGGGTTGCTGGTGAAGCTGCAAGAGCTCAGGCTGGCTGATTCTGGCTACTCAGGCTCCATACCAGCAGGGTTCTCAGAGCTGAGGAATTTGAGCACATTGTCTCTGCAGAACAACAGGTTGACAGGTGAAATACCTGCTGGTTTTGGGGGTCTCTCCCACATATATCACCTGAACTTGAGCAGAAACTTCTTGGATGGAGTTGTGCCTTTCAATTCAAGCTTCTTGAAGAGGCTGGGGAAGAACCTGGATCTGGGTGGGAACCCAGGGCTGTGTTTGAGCCCATCTGAGGCATATAGTTTGAAAATTGGAGTTAGTGTTTGTGGAAGAAGCAAGAATGTTTCTGTCAAGAAATCTGAGGCCACAGCATCTAATTATGGCTTTTCCAATTTATTATTGTTATGTTGTGCTTTGGGTTTTCTTGAGCTGTTTTTTCATTAAATCCTTGTTCATTCTTTTGTAGAAATTAGTTGCAGTGTTTTATTAATTAATAGGATTTAATTGTTTCTGGTAAATGCAAGAGATGTTGGTCTGCCTACTTAGTTACTAGGATTATGTATGTATGTATGTATGTATATATATGCATTGCTTGACAAATTATATATGTTTTGTGCTAAGTTTAGGTGTTTGAATCTCTGTCTTATGTGTTAATATTGTATTTTCATTCCTTGACAAATTAATTATTGAATTTAGCTTTTGCTTCCGCAAACAATCTCCCTCTAGCCAAGAGGCTAGATCACAATTAGTGTTGTATGATATTTGATAAGTAGAACATTTGAGGTGGTCCGGAATTAAGTAGGGCTGACAAATTGAGTCATGACCCGTGACACGACACGAAATTATTTGAATTTGTGTTCAACACAATCGGATTCTTATTGACTAACACAATCGGATTCTAATAGTCGATGGTCGTGTTTGTGTCAAATGCATTTAACCCGTTTGACCCTTTTAATTATATGGGTCTTGTCATATGTTTATTGACCGATTTATTTAAAGAAAAATGTAAATTCAAACATTTTGTGCTAAAAAATGACCTATATAAGTTAAACGAGTCAAATATATCTCATAATGTCAAGTCACCATCAACCAAATTATTTAAGCGAGTCGGGTCATGTAATTTTGAAGTTTCTTATTTCAAACGGGTCGGGTTTTAATTGATCCATGTTTAACATAATACTTCATTTCAACCCGATCTGTGAACACGAATTAGCATCCCAAAGTTGAGTTTCAAGTTATTATTTGGTCTTTTAACTATTGGTTTCAATTGATAATTGGTTGCTGTCCTGAAACACTCTTTAGTTTCATGTTACCCAATTCACAAGATTCATGGTTGTCTAACCCAATTAAGGTCTCTCATCTGCCACATGCCACCTACAAATGTGTCCAAAACATTGTTCTTGCTCTTCCACTTGTACAACACTCAACTCTTGATGAGTATAGTTTATATAGTATATACTATGACTTCATGCTCCATATATAATGTCACTCTCTAGTATTATGTGAGAAATGAAAATAAAAAGGACCACAGATAAGCTTCACAGTTCCCAGTAGTGTGCATGTCTATCAGTTTTGTTTCATTTACAGTTGCAACCTCAATACTAAAGAGAAATAGAGAGAGATGTGAAGACATGAGCCACATGACCTGCCAACTCTGATTTTAGCATTTACTAGCAAACACCATGAATGTAAGAACTTGCCCATTTTACCATTTCCTCTTTGAAATTTGAAAAACAAACATTGGTTTCAATAATAGAAGTTGCAAAGGAAAAAATGAAGTGAGTCCCATCTCAGAGGAAAAGAAACAGGAAAAAGAAGTGGGGTTTGTTGGGACAAGACTAGTTATAATATTAGTCCTTTGTTGAAACAACAGCACCAGAAGCAACTCAATTCTCCTACTACCATTACCATTACAACCAATGGTTACAGAGATGGATCCCACCAGGTCTCCTCTCCTTCACAAGTGGTTACAGTATTCTAGTACACCTACTGTTCTTTTCTTCTTCTTTTTCTTTTATCTTCTCTTCTCCATTCCATCTCTACCTGTGTTTTTCTATTGCCCTTTTTTACTTCTTCTATTTTTTTTAATATGTATGCTTCATTTGTAACCTCTCTATCCCCCCCTTTTGGCTAAGCATGCTCATACATTGTCACATCAATTCACATGTATTTTGGGTGAAATTAGAAAGAGAAAGTAATATGATATTGTGAGGATCACATATACCTTTCACCAATTTGTGCCACATGTCGACACGTAATTGGGTGATAAGGATGTGAGGTCCGCTATAGAACAACTTGAGGCTTTGGCTCTTGCCTACTAGGCATGTTCCTCGTGTGCGCCAGACTTGTCTCGAGTTCCCCGTATGTCCCTCTCGATTCGGAGCAATCATTGGAGCCCTTGGAAGCCTCTATCACACGGATTAGTGTCCCAAGGCCATAAGAGGTTCGTTTGGAGTGTGTTTGACGTTTGGGATGTCGACGGAATCTAATAGAAGCCTGAACCATGACTTAGGTTCCACAGATTATTTTTGAGCGTTACCGACCTTCTTGAACCCCCGGACGGGCCCTAAAACCCTTGGAATAACCAACATGTTATAGTGAGCTCAGATCACCACCTCCGTCGCAACGTTGGTCTGCCATCGCAACAAGATTCAATGTATACGTTGAATCCGCATCGCCCGAGCCCTGGGTTTTTTCATTTTGGGTCGGGTTTCATAGGATGGTTCCCTCGCTATTGGGCACTTGATTTACCATTCTTGATGTTTGAAAGACTTGGTGCGCTTCGGCCTCGATTTGAATATCTTTGGAAGCGCGACCGATGGGTGCCATCCAGTTGGCTTGTCACCCGGACGGTCGGCCAACCGAAAATATAAATGTTGACATTGACTGTGTTCCATGGCCTTGAGCATCCCTATATGATCTTTGGTTATGGTTTTCGTCTGGTTGCCTGGATGGTCTAGATGGTTCGGACGACCTGGATGGTCGGACGGTCTGGATGGCCTTGATATCTGATTAGGAGCTTGAGCGTAGCCTGATGAGGCGGGGAAGCTTGAGCGTCACCCGGCAAAGCGGGGAGGTGGACTCAACCATGTGTTTTGGCGTCGCGGTGCAGGTTCACCGTCGCGACACTGGTAGCTCAGAATGGGCAAAATCTTGCTTGGTAGAGGGGCAGCGTTGCGGCGTCTTTGGACCGTCACGACGTCTGCCTCTAGCATCGCGAGCTTTGGGCTCATTTTGGACTTGTCTTTTCGGAACACCTTCGGACTTGTAGGGGCCTTGCCTAAGGAATTAGCCAAATCCCCTTGGCCAATTAAGGCCTTATGAGCCCTTGACGTTTGGATTGAATATCTCGGGTGCGAACCTTATCGAAGGTGCTCGCACGCCGACCTTGGGCGAGACCGCGAGCTCTTGAAATTTGTTAATGTGTTTGGGCACGCCCCATGACTTGGTCATGCACGTGACAGACTCGAGCATGTCATATGGCTTAAGGGTGCGTGTGATGGTTTCGGGTGCCGCCGAATGATGTTGGATGTCATCAACGACTTCGAAGGCGACCATTGGCGTTGTGTGCGCACAATGAATTTGTGAGTCGTTGAGTAACGTTGGGCGTCGCCGGCGGTTTCGGATGCAGCCATTGGTGTTGAGAGCCGTCGGACGACGCTGGCCGTCGTCGGTGGCTTTGCAGAACGAGTCTTTCTCCGGTCGGGCATCTTGGGCATGTGACCTT
>JAYMTH010002704.1:0-12107 GCA_036897465.1 Pelargonium australe
TTTATATTTTTTAATTATTATAAATATCTTTTGATGGCAGATTTTGCAATTGTTAAATGATCCAAACCATAGTGTAAGGGAAGCATCTATATTGTGCATCGAGGTAACTGACACCATATTATGGATATTATTGTTTTTTACACTTTAGTTTCTTCATCATATTTGTATTAATAGTAGTTTGATATTTTGGGCTAAGTTATTTTGGGATATTCAATTTGTCATTATTTGCTTTGGGTAATTCTCTTTTCTGCTTCATCGGAAATTAATTTGTATTCAAAATTGTAATTATTTATTTTTCTCTTAAATAATTTCATAGTTGCCCTTATTGGTCTTAAGTTTTAAGTTAATATCTTAGTCAATGGAACTTCTAGGATACAACTTTTGAAGATATTTATATTTTATTCTATACTCTTGAGAATTTTCTTTTCAGCTTAAACAAATGTTAATGCTACCCTCATTACAGTTGATATTATGCCCTGAAAAGAATATCCTTTGGAGGACTTCAACTCTAAGTAACTTTATGGAACTACTATGGTGGAGTTATATGATCATATTCAATTTGTCACCCTATGTTTTTGCGAATGATATTTTCATCTTATGCAAAAGATCATTGAAGATAACAGCTCCAGAAACATACTTTTTATTAGAGTTTGATGTTTTTTCCATTTTCCAAGAGTGATATTTCTCTAGAGTCTAGATGCATTTTTGTTTTAGTTCTCCTGGTAATATTTTTTCCAGATATCTTGATGAGCTACAATCTGCTGTATTAGTTGACAACATTTGAATGCTACTCCCTCCGTCCCAAAATAAGCATCTTTCCTTTATATTTTGAGAAAAAAAATAAGAAGTTAGTTATTGTTGTATATTTACTCATTCATCCTCATGGACATGTGTTTTATCTTCTAACAATACTAACTAACTTATTATATGGACATTATTGACAATTCATGCGTAACTAACTTTCTAAAAAAGAAACAAGCCACTTATTTTGGGACAAAAATCTTACTCAAATAGGAGTATTATTTTGAATGGTTCTTCAATTTTCTATCAATTATGCTACAGTGGCACTGACATTGTGCATAAACCTAGATTTGCACGTCTCATCTGTGCTCCAACTTTGTTTAAGCTGTTCTAGAGATTTTTCTGTTAATCTCATTCAAGTTTTCTTATTTGGGGAATGGACCTCTTATCTGATTGGTTATTCCCTTTCCAGGAAATGTATACACAGACAGGACCTCAGTTCCGCGATGAACTTCATCGTCATAATCTTCCTTCATATATGGTGTGTATCTTGCTGAGACTTCAGTTGCATTATTAGTTTATTTAAATAATTAGTGTTATCTCAAGTCCAAAAAACCAGAAGGACATTAATACTCTTTTGATGTGATTGTTGCTAATACAGAGCATTTACATGGCAGGTAAAAGATATTAATGCCAGATTAGAGAAAATTGAACCACAAATTCGTACTTCAGATGGACATTCTAGTAATTTTACTACTGGCGAGATGAAGCCTGCGAGCCATAACAGCAAGAAAAGTAGTCCAAAGGCCAAGACTTCTTCACGGGAATCGTCTCTGTTTGGCGGTTAGTCTGATATGTTACAGTGGATTGTTTTGAACAATTCTATGTATGAAATGTTAATTCCATATGATCAATACTCCAGTCAAGATTCTAAGATGAAATTGTATGCAAAAGGCTATCTCTCTGTCTATGATAAGTAGTTCCTTCACTGTAGACTTGGAACATTATCTTAACGTTCATGTTGCGTACTAGTATATACATTTTAAAGTGAAGTATACTGTTTAGTATTGAATAGTTTAGCCTTTTCTAGTTACCATCCTCTGTATCTGCTTGGTGTGAATTAAAAGGAAATTAGTTGCATGGATGTTGCAGTCATAAATTACTGAAGTTCTTTATTGATCACTTATAACTTTAAAGTTTACATTCTGTGTTGAAGCATTAATTAGTGCTTCCTTGCTTTTATCTTCTTGGCCATACAGGAGATAGTGATGTCACTGAGAAACCTGTTGACCCAATTAAAGTGTACTCTGAAAAAGAGCTAATAAGGGAATTTGAGAAGATCGCGTCCACACTTGTTCCAGAAAAAGACTGGTCTGTACGTATTGCTGCCATGCAGAGAGTTGAAGGCCTCGTGTACGGAGGTTTGCCCCTCTTCTGTCTCTACGTTTGATTATTCTTAAACTAGTGTGATATTTCGTCTAACCTTCTCCTCAAATTCATCTATTGCCATTAATTTATTGCAATTAGGTGCTGTCGACTACCCGTGTTTCCGGGGACTTTTGAAGCAACTTGTTGGCCCACTTACCGTACAATTATCTGATCGGAGGTCTAGTATAGTGAAACAGGTATCATATCATTTTCACCCCTTTCACTTCTAATCTGGATCTTCACATTTCCTGTAAAGCTTTTTAGACTGATTCCTAGTTCCTACTTCTTGATTATGCCCTATTCTTTTAATACTGTGATGCTTAATCTGCACCCTCCTACAATGGTTTTTCAACTAGTTGTTCGCATTAATGCTACATGAAAAGTGGCTGGATGGATGCCAATTAAGTTATTGTGATTTTAGTTGCTTAATTGATATATGTTTCCCATTTTCTAGACTTGTTTAATTGAATTTTCTGTATTAGGAACTAATGCTCGTGGAATGATGTTTTTTTTGCACTTGATCAGACAGCTGTAGTTCAGCATAAACTTGAAATATTTCTGTTTCCCCTTTTCTGGAACAGTGATTTAGGAAGACGTAGGTGCCATTTTATTCGTAAATTTACCGTCATTGAATCTTGTGTCAGTTTATTTCTCATACAATGGGGCCCTGTCAATTTTCTGAAGCATTACATGAAAGTAAAAGAAGAATAGTTACCTAGCAGGAAAACATAGGTAGAACAATTGATTAATAATCTCTTCAGAGTCATGCTGGAAACTTTTCATTAGGAGTTCATTTTTTCCGATAATATTGTAATAGTGAATTAAAAGAAGTACTAGATAAGAAAAGAAGGCAATTGCAAACCAAGACATGCTTTCTAATTTTGTAGTTGTAGTCGGATTGTTTGGAAGGGGGCATTAGGAGATTAGGCGTTGAAAATGTAAGTGATAGCAAAGTCCACAACTTAATTATAGTTAAGTTGACTTGTTGAATTTCAGGCTTGCCATCTATTATGCTTTTTATCAAAGGATCTATTGGGAGATTTTGAGGCGTGTGCTGAGATGCTCATTCCTGTAAGTTGAACTTCTTGCTACCTTTTGCAATCTTATTATTTTCATATAATAGAACCTTAATTTATTCTATGATTTCATTTTCATATTCAGGCTCTTTTCAAGCTTGTTGTGATTACTGTACTTGTAATTGCAGAATCTGCAGATAACTGCATAAAAACGGTAAACGCTTATGATACTCTTATTTTCTCCACTTTTTATTATTATATGTGCATATTTCTTTGAGTACACTTGTTTTACCTTTTCACTCCTGTTTTTTCAGATGTTGCGCAACTGCAAAGTTGCCCGTGTGCTTCCTCGCATAGCTGATAGTGCAAAGAATGACCGAAATGCAATACTTCGTGCAAGGTCTGGTTCTGGCCCTTCTACTTTGTATTACTTGCTGTGGTTATTGTTATTTATGGCTTATTCTTTTCCACTTGCATTGCAGGTGTTGTGAGTATGCCTTGTTGATACTAGAATATTGGGCTGATGCACCAGAAATACAGCGCTCAGCTGATCTTTACGAAGATTTAATTAAATGTTGTGTTGCAGATGCAATGAGTGAGGTATTTGTGATGTCAATATTCTGTTGTCTTTTGTGTGGGGATGTGTAAGTGATCCGTCTATCAGATTTGACATGCATGTCAATGTTAAATACTTATATCTGTGCATTCATACAGAATGGGAATGCAAGAGCTTAGTTTAAGGATTTTACTTTTCTCAAGACCACTTGTTATATGCCAGATGTTCTTAATAAAGCTTAAACTTGCAGGTACGATCCACTGCCAGAATGTGCTATAGAATGTTTGCAAAAACATGGCCAGAACGATCACGGCGCTTATTTCAATGCTTTGATCCTGTAATTCAAAGGGTACGTGTTTTTCAGTTGTAGAATATGATATCTACTTAATTTCATTTGTAAATCATGGACCTAAATGACAATTTTATGTGCAGTTAATAAATGAAGAAGATGGGGGCATGCATAGGAGGCATGCTTCTCCTTCAGTCCGTGATAGAAGTGCACAAATGTCATTTAGCTCTCAGACATCTGCACATTTAAGTCTACCTGGATATGGAACTTCTGCTATCGTTGCAATGGATAGGAGCTCAAGTGCATCCTCAGGAACATCTCTATCTGCTGGACTCCATCTGTCACATTCAAAGCAAATTGCGAAAGGGACGACTGAGCGAAGTCTTGAAAGTGTGTTACATGCAAGTAAGCAGAAGGTCACTGCAATTGAAAGCATGCTTAGGGGTTTGGATATATCTGATAAACAGAATCCCTCTGCTCTCCGATCATCTAGTTTGGATCTAGGTATTGAATGATTTATTTAGTATATGAAGTAATTTGTTGGAATTGCGATGAATCAGTTTGAGTGAACTAGATAATTTTGAATAGTTTATGAGCTGCATAATTATTCTCTTATTGATCCTAGTGCAGGAGTTGACCCTCCATCATCTCGTGATCCACCGTTCCCTGCTGTTGTGCCGGCATCAAATCATCTCACAAACTCTAGAATGTTAGATTCAACGACCTCAAATACCAATAAAGGTAGTGGTCGCAATGGTGGCTTGGTTTTATCTGATATTATCTCTCAAATTCAAGCTTCCAAAGATTCTAGTAGATTATCCTATCGCAGTAATGTTGCATCTGAGCATTTGTCCACTCATTCATCGTACACAACTAGAAAGTCTGCTGAAGAAAACATTGATGTTAGAGACTCCAGGCGTTTTATGAATTCACACAATGATAGGCAGTATATGGACACGCTTTACAAGGATGGAAATCCAAGGGACTCACATAGTAGCTATGTTCCAAATTTCCAGAAGCCGCTGTTAAAGAAGCATGCAGCTGTTCGGATGTCTGCTACTAGGAGGAGAAGTTTTGATGATAGCCAGCTGTCACTTGGGGAGATGTCGAGCTGTGTAGAGGGTCCAGCTTCTCTTAATGAAGCTCTAAGTGAGGGGCTGAGTTCAAATTCTGATTGGTCTGCAAGAGTTGCTGCTTTCAATTATCTTCGCTCATTGCCGCTACAAGGCCCAAAAGGTATTCAAGAAGTAATCCAGAATTTTGAGAAGGTAATGAAGCTGTTTTTCCAGCACTTGGATGACCCTCACCATAAAGTTGCACAGGCGGCTCTTTCAACTCTGGCTGATATCATTCCATCTTGCCGAAAACCATTTGAGGGTTATATGGAGAGAATCTTACCTCACGTTTTCTCCCGATTAATTGATCCTAAAGAGCTAGTTAGGCAACCTTGCTCCGCGACTTTGGAAATTGTTAGCAAAACTTATAGCGTAGACACTCTTCTACCTGCTTTGCTCAGGTCACTGGATGAACAGCGATCACCAAAGGCTAAATTGGCAGTCATTGAGTATGCTATCAGTTCGTTTAATAAGCATTCAATGAATTCTGAAGGCTACAGTAATAGTGGAATCCTGAAATTATGGCTTGCCAAATTGAAACCTTTGGTCTACGATAAAAATACTAAGCTCAAGGAAGCAGCTATTACATGCATAATATCTGTTTTCTCCCACTTTGATTCAACAGCAGTCCTGAATTTTATTCTTAGTTTGTCAGTTGAAGAGCAAAATTCATTGAGACGGGCCCTTAAGCAGTATACCCCTCGCATAGAAGTGGACCTAATGAACTATTTGCAGAGCAAGAAAGAGCGACAGCGTACCAAATCCTCTTATGATCCATCTGATGTTGTTGGAACATCTTCTGAGGATGGATACATTGGCATGCCAAAGAAGAGTCATTACTTTGGAAGATATTCTTCTGGTTCCATTGACAGTGATGGCGGCAGGAAGTGGAGTTCCACTCAGGAATCAAGTCTAATGACTGGAAATTTTGGCCAAGGAGTGTCTGATGAAAGTCGGGAAAGTTATTATCCAAATTTTGAGAGTGGACCGAAAACTGATGTTCATAATTCCAGAAGTAAGGATTTGGCTTACATGGTTGTCAGTTCCACAGGTCAAAATGAGGGATCTTGGGCTAGTCGATTTGATAATGTGGACAGTAGTGTAAACTTGGAGGGTTTGTCTACCTCACACTTAGAAAATAATGGTCTGATGGGCTCTGACCATGGAGGGGATGCTGAAGGCATTGGACATGATAATGAAGCTTCTTCTAACTTAGACCTTGATCACTTGAAACCTACAGCTGTAAAGGTTAACTCTATGTCTGACTCGGACTCCACGCCTAGTATCCCTCAAATTCTTCACATGGTGAGTTCTTTCTCATCGAAGTTTTTTTTTATTGTAATGAAGACAAGTTAATTATGAGATGTCATTAAAATTCTTGGAATTTGCCTTCATTTGTATGTAGATTGGTAATGGAATTGATGAAAGCACTTCTGCTAGTAAGCGTAGTGCACTACAGCAATTAATTGATACATCTTTGGCTAATGACCGCTCTATTTGGACCAAGGTATGATCAGTTCTCTCCCTCTTCCTCTCTGTTTTTATTTTTTATTACTTATTTATTATCTTTTGAAACAACAATCTGCTTATTTCAGCATTTATATAAACTTATTTGACAGTAGTAAAGACTAAAGGATGATGTTTACTTTTATTTCCCCGGTGAATATTAGTTTTCAGTCATCACTCTATTTGGACCAAGGCTCATGCAAGATTCATATGTTGCTGCTTCATTTTCATTCATAAAGATGAATATATTTTTATGCTATGATCTTGAATGTTGTCTTACTACCTAAAAACCTTCACTAGATTGCTTTTGTTGGAGGTGGCCCTCTTATTTTGAGTACTAATTTATGATAGTTACATTGTAATATTTGCAGTACTTCAATCAGATTCTTACGATTGTACTTGAGGTGTTGGATGATGCCGATTCATCGATTCGGGAACTTGCTCTTTCATTGATTTTGGAAATGCTTAAAAATCAGGTATTTTATATTTCATCTATATGAATTAGAATGCCTGAAATGACGTGTTTTTTTGAGTTATTACTGGTAAACATGCCTTTTGTTTATGTACTCTCCTCAATGTCTTGTTAGAGAATTTAACGATTTTATTCTGTCATGTCATTCTCTCAGAAAGATGCCATGGAAGAGTCTATTGAGATTGTAATTGAAAAACTGCTCCATGTTACAAAAGATATTGCTCCTCAGGTAACCTTATTTGGTTGTATTGTTCTCAACTCCATTCATGGCTTTTCTCCCCATATCTCAAATGTTTTATTGTTTCACATTCAGGTTTCAAATGAAGCAGAGCATTGCTTGACTATTGTGCTGGCTAATTACGATCCTTTCAGATGTCTAAGTGTACGTGGCTGCGGAATAATCTCTCAATAAAAGAATTAATATTATTGTTTTGTTTCTTGTGGTTTCTTATGTAAAGACGCTTCAAATACTTTCTTGTGACAGGTTATTGTCCCTCTATTGGTTACTGAAGATGAGAAGACTCTTGTTACTTGCATAAATTGTTTGACAAAGGTACATTGCTTGAACCCAATTGTTCGTCCTGTAATGTTGCAATAGCAGATGGCTTGAGATAATTTTGATTGGATATTATGTGATATGCTAGATTTTAAGTCATAATATGCTAGATTTTATTTAATCATTGGTATAACTTTCCAATTTCTTTCTTTTTAAAATATCTGTTTTTTGGTGTTTCAGCTTGTGGGCCGGCTATCACAGGAGGAATTGATGGCTCAGTTGCCCTCATTTTTGCCCGCTCTCTTTGAAGCATTTGGAAACCAGAGTGCAGATGTTCGCAAGGTAACTTTTATATCCTTAAATGCATTTTCTTTAGTTACTTTACATGTCAAATCTAGTGCCCCAAAATTGTTGATTGGGCATCCATGGTGTCTTCTCCTTTGTTTCGCCTATTATACGAAGAATTCAAGAAGGATAAATTTCTAAAATGGTTTATGAACTATCAATTTCATGCCAAAACGATCCCTCAACTATTGAAAACTGACCAAAATTAACTCTGACAATAACATCCATTAGATATTAGTTTCAATTTTTTTGATGCCGCGTCCCAAAATTGTTGATTGGACATCCCTCGTGTCTTATCCTTTGTGTCACCTATTATATGAAAAATTCAAGAAGGATAAGCTACTAAAATGGTTTTGAAACTATCAATTTCATGTCAAAATGGTCCCTCAGCTATTGAAAACCGACCAAAATAGACTTCTGATGTTAATATCCATGACCATTAGATATTAGTTTAAAATTTTTTAGCGCCATGTCAATTGTATTGACGAAAAAGGTAACGGAGGTTGACATGGGGGACCATTTTGGTCGTTTTTTGGTTGGGGAACTGTTTTGGCATAAAATTATCTCGGGGACCATTTCGGTAGTTTTTCATTCGAGAATATGATATCTCATCTCTATTAAAACTTGTTAATTTTGGACTACTTATAGTTAGTGAACTCAAACAAGTTGTGCACCTTTAACTTTACACCTACGGTCGTATGGAAGACGAACAAAAACAAAGTAGATGTTTTCACGGAAGTTTCTTTCAAGTTGGTGAAGCCCCAGGCACACAACAGAGCTGGCAATTTGGGACCTGATCTGAAACCCGGCCCACATTTTCTGCAGATTTGGGTCGGGTTTGCCACTTAATTCAGGCTGGGCAACCTGAACGAATCCACACCTCTTTCAGGTCAGTTTCGGATTGACCTCCAACCCGATTCTGATCTGAAAACCAAATTGCCAGCTCTAGTCACTCATCTTATAACATTACACCTACTCTGTCTTGTCCATTCCTAATTTCGTTGCATAATTTAAATATTGGCCGGTTCGGTTTGTACAGACTGTTGTCTTCTGTCTGGTGGATATTTACATCATGCTCGGAAAAGCATTCTTGCCATACTTGGAAGGGCTCAACAGCACGCAGTTGCGTTTGGTGACTATTTATGCTAACCGTATCTCACAAGCCCGAACAGGTACTGCAATAGATACAAACTAATAACACCTTTGATGTCATTGTGGGTGTTCGAGTCTTTTTCTTTATTTTTCCTCGTGGCTTTATTCATTGTTTGTGTAATTTGTATATTCGTGTGAATGCAATTTCAAGAGTGCCTTTTGTTTCACGGTATTATTTTATTTTTTGAACTTTTTGGTTTGCTATGCATGGAGTGGTAAAGAAAAGAGTGTAGTAGTGAGGGAGGGTCCAACATTGTAATATACATTGCTATCGCTATATACCTTTTAATATGGAAAGAAGTTCCGGGTTTGCTAATGGTTATGTGTTCGATGTTACGAATTCGAGTTCTCTTGAAACTTTAGCTCAATGAACATGCTGATATTGACTTGACATGATCCAACATTTCTTGTTTAATCAATGAGTTCTTTTTTTCACTATACCTTTGAAGTTTTATATTTTTGTCTTTGAATGTGAGTCAATACTCAAAACAGTTTTCTTCGTACCTTAATTTAGTCATCAACTTTTGTAGAGTATTGACATTCGGTGTTGCAATTTCAAATAAATCCCATGATACTGTGCAAGTGATAGCTTGACTTTTTAAAACAACTTAAAATTTTAACCACATCTCCTTACAACCAAACAAGGTCTTAATTTGAAAGTGAAAAACACATTTAGATCAACAACTCACAAGCTTGTAGGATTGTGAGCTTTTGGGCTTTAATCTTTACAAAGATAAAAATACTCACAATTGTTTTTGTTTTCAGGTCTATATAGACATTTGGACCAATTACTTGGTCACTTTTGCCTCATAATCAAATTAGACTGACCAATCTTTTTTTCCTGCTTTATACATTGGGTTCCTGAGCGGGCTCGTACATTCGCACCGTTTTACCACACATAAATTAATCTCCATTCGAGATTTGTTCACAGTTAAAATCTTCACCTCTCTTCATGGTGTGTTGATTGAGGATCGAACGCAAGGACTCTTCTACTCATGTAGTCTGTGATGCCAACTGCTCCACTACCTAGTCTACTCTTAGGCGACTGACCAATCTTTTTGTTAACACAACACAACATTTAATTTTACAATGATGCGATTATAAGACAAAATTGAACAAAATTAACAGTTTGCTATAAATTAGTTTTATTCTATAAATTTATCTTAACATAAAGAGTAACGTTATAAAAAAAATTGTCACTCCAACCTATTTGACAACATCAATATTAATTGAACACATTCCACAAAAAAAAAAAAAAAAAAACATATATTGAGGCCAGAACAAAGCAATTCAGATAGTTTGAGGACTAAAATTGAAATAAAAACTAAGTTTGTGTGAATTTGTAACAAAATATATATTTGAGGGACCAAAAATGAAACATTTTCCTTTATTTTTCACTTTCTCATCTCTATATACATCGACTAGCTCAGAGCAGCATAGAGCCTAACTTGTTCCCAAAGACACTATCGACATTCCAAATCTCTCACTTTCTCTCACTTTCGGAGGCTAAGAATCGGACTGTGAAATCATGGGTCAAGGTAGTCCCGGCGGGATGGGTCGGCAAGGCATGCCCGGCGATCGGAAGCAGGACGGCGCCGACAAGAAGGAGAAGAAGTTCGAGCCTCCGCCGGCTCCTTCCCGTGTTGGCCGGAAGCAGCGGAAGCAGAAGGGTCCGGAGGCCGCTGCTCGGCTGCCGACGGTGACGCCGCACAGCAAGTGCAAGCTGAGGCTGCTGAAGCTCGAGCGAATCAAGGACTATTTGCTCATGGAGGAAGAGTTCGTGGCCAATCAGGAGAGGCTCAAGCCGCAGGAGGAGAAGGCCGAGGAGGACAGATCCAAGGTCGATGACTTGAGAGGAACTCCTATGAGCGTCGGGAACTTGGAGGAGCTGATCGATGAGAATCATGCCATTGTTTCGTCCTCGGTTGGGCCTGAGTACTATGTGGGAATCTTGTCTTTCGTCGATAAGGATCAGCTCGAACCTGGGTGCGCCATTTTGATGCACAATAAGGTATGGAGATTCTAGGGTTCGTTTCAATTCTGTAATTGAAGTTTGAGTTTTAGGGTTTTTTGAAATCTGCTTGATGTGCTTGGTTTTGGGATTGAGTAATTTAGGACATGGTTTAGTGTTCGGTTTGGAGAATTAGGGTTTGAAATGTCAGTTTGGTGGCGAATTTTCTGAAGCTATTTAGTATATGAAGTCTATCTTTTCTGGGTTTTGGACTGAGTAAGTAATTGTGGATTGTTATTTGGGTGAAAGTTGAGAACTTTGCTAGTTCTGTCTGCCCAGAAGAATTTAGAATGAGAAAATGATGGAAAATAGAGGACATTATTTAGTTGTTATAATTTATTGGTGATGAGGCTGTATGCTCTTGTTTTTTCTAGGTGTAAAGAATATTTGACCTTGCTGGAGATAATGCATATATGAGTTTAAGATTTTGAAGCATAATTAAGAATTGTGAGCTTATATTTTCCATTGTACCGATTCTGGCCCTTCTAGGTAATCAGAATTCTACTAATCATGAGATATTGGCCTTTGATTGTTGTGATAGTTCCTGTGTGACGTGTCTGGTGGTGAGTTTTCTACATATGACATCTGCTCCCACAAATAGAATTAGATTACTGTGTTCTGATAGTTGGGGTTCTCTGATATGATAGGGGCAAGAAATTTTATAAGCTTGATTCCATAATTTGCTTCATATATTCATGTACAAAATCTCATTGCTGAGAACTCCCCTCATTCTCTTTTCTTTATTTATGTGCAATTAGGGCTTTAAGTTTTTTGATGTTAGTAGTACTCCTCAGAGAACTTGTTATTGCAACATGTGAGAGACACAGTGCTTACTCATGTCCAACATATCAGAAAAGATGATTTCATTGTTTCTGCTTGTATATGTACATATTTCTGTGATAATTTTCTGTTTGAAGGGTAATCTAATGGAAACACCAAAAAATGCTTCCAAACTATTTTAGGCGTTATGTTCCATATAT
>JAYMTH010002705.1:0-12101 GCA_036897465.1 Pelargonium australe
CTCATAAAAACCATTATTTAACCAAAAAAAAAATTACTCCCTTCGTTCCAAAATGAGTGTCTTGTTTGTCTAATTTTTTTGTCCCAAAATCAGTGTCTTGTTTCTATTTTTAGGTTATTATATTATTGTTTTTCACATATTACCTTTATCATTTATGCACATGAGTAGATCTGCACATGAGTTGTAAGTGAGAGATTGACGGGTTATAATAAATAAAAAATGGAAACAAACAATCATTTTGGACGGAGGGAGTAGTTTTTAAAAAATAGTATCTTTTTATAGGTCGCCCTTCCAGTTCCAGGTGTTGTGACGCGAATCAACAAACAGCTTCTTCGTTCCCAAGAGCTCGACTCTCTATTTCCATCTGATTTACGCTTCTCCTTCATCTGGTAACCTTCTCATTTCATAGGGTTTTACACCTCGCATTTTTCTTTATGGCTATTTACACATGTGCCTTCAAATTTACAATGCTTATTTTTGTCGTACTATCTGTTCAATTTGTGCACGCAAGGTGTTCGACGAAATCACCATTCGTCTATTTACCATTCATTAGGCTTGATGACATAGAATAGAGAGGAAAATGAGTTATGATTCTTATATTTTATGTGCTGTGTCTTCACTTAGTTGCACTTGCTTCTCTAAATGTTGATTCTTTTCAGTTAGAATTTGCATCAGTTGGTGCTCTACACTCACTGGTTTAGTATGTGTTCTTACATCAATCATGTCTGATTTTTTTTTTTTTTCAATGCAAGATTGTTTCTACCTCGCAATTTGTGCAACATATCTTGTGAATCAGATGTTTCTGTATCTTGGCAATCTTTCACATCGGACTCGCAGAGATGATTTGGAACATGTCTTTTGTAGGTTTGGATTAAAGATGGTTATGGGTTTGTGGTTTATGACTAGTCTCCAAATGCAGAGAAAGCCTTGAGAGCATTTCAAGGCATGATGTATCAAGCTCCCGTCATGACAATGTCAAAGACTACACCAGGGAGCAACATTGTGATTATAGGGAGAGTTTGCGTGAAGGTGGTGGTGCTGAATCCACCACTGTGGTCAATGGTAGATTGGGTGATCATGTTAATGACATTTCAAATGATAATGGGCTTGAAATTGAAGTGGAATATGAACCTTATGAACCATACTCAGGTCATGAAAGGTAAAATGAATATGGAAAGTCATTTGGCTTGCTGTGCTCCCATTCTCTAGGATGTCCTCATGAGAAAATAGAGAGGGTGCAGATTGGTGAGGTGACTCTGGGTCCTTCAAATGATTCAAAAACCGATGGAAGTTGCTATGATTGTGGGGCTAAGGGTCATAAAAAGCATAAATGTCCACGAGGAAAGGTTTCAGAGAAAAAGTTCTCAAGGTTTGATCATGGGCAAGGTAGTGAAATCAAGACAGAAGGTAGAGGTGAGGGTGAAATGGAAAGATATGAGTCCAAATTGGGGGGAGAACTGCAGTCAAGTAGGGATACATCTATGTCGCAACACAAAAATGACAGAGAGGTTTCTGGTTCAAGAAAACATAAAATGTTGCTAAAGAGTGGAAGCTGTCCCAGGAGAAAGAAAACTGACAGGGTCTGGAGCAAGGTCTACAGTAGAAAGAAGAGGAGTGGTAGTGGGAGTGAAATTGAAACTTCAAAAGGACATAGTTCAAAGAGAGTATGGAGTTTGGTTTCATCTCCCCTCCAATATGATTACAGTACTGCGTCCAGAACATGCTCAATTTCTCAATTATCTAAGTCTCAGCAAAGAAGTTCTCGTTCCAGATCAAGATCATCATCTTCTAGAGCTCATTCCTTATCTTATAATTCAAGGTTGAGTTCTAAGTCATGTGACTCACGTCACTCTAGATCTAGAAGTCCCAGATCCAGGCATACTTCTCCTACAGCCTTATCTGCTTCAGTCGGTCTATCTTTACCATCCGCTCCAAATGAGGTGGCTCATTGGATAAAGCTATTACCCATGAACATTTTGATCAAACAAGGGCAGCTTGAAGGAGGTGCTTTTGGGGTAAAATAATGTTAAACCAGATGGTGCAATGGTTTCAGTGAATGATGACAAGGCATTGGCATCCTTCAACATGGAAGATGATATTGAAAAGAAGCAGCCTCTGCAATGGATGTCTGGGCCATCATATGAAATGATAAATCCTTCCACACCATTTTCAGAGAAAGGTACTCTTAATAATAAAAGTTTGTCTCCAACGAGTGTTGAAGACACCAGGGAACTTCATGTTTCAGGTGAACTGGTGAAGGAGCATATGCTGACAACATTTAAGAAGCCAGATTCTGGAGCTCCTCTCAGTTCCCGCTCTTGCAATTTAACTAGCATATCATCAGAGGAGTTACACAAGGTTCTGAAACATTATGGATTACAACTTCCAGAGGACAACGAAAGGCTTTTACTTGTAGAGGATTACTTTGGTTCTTCTCGCCTGTGGCCTTGGGAGATCATCCATTACAGGAGATTGAAGAAGGACCCCATTTCAAATGAGAACTATGCTAGGCGGCTTGCTCAGAATATAGAATTTGATATTGTGAATAAGTATATCAGAAGCAGTAGTGGATGGGGAGAATCAAGTCAAGATAGCCCTGGAGAAGTTGTCTGTTAGTATGCTAAATTAGCTTTCGCCCTTCTAGAAATTGAATCTGACCAGCTTTGAGACAGCAATTTTTAAAATTCACATGCAGAATTTCTTGTGGATTTCTCAAGCAGAACTTAGAACAGGTAATATTGCAGAGTACTTTATACATAAATATAGTCCCATACCAGATTTGGAATCCACTTCACTTGCATGCAGTACTATTACACGTTTGGAATGTGATATATATAGTGAAAAAATAAAATTGTTACTGATTTAATGAGTCTTCTTTTGGTAACAAGTGACAGTTCATGCCAATCCACATTAATATTATCATGCTCCCACTTTTTCTGCTGATATTAACACAAGTACAATATTACTTTCTAGCATTGAAAATATTGATTTTGTGCTTTACACCTGGTATCTATCTGCATAGAGGTCCTTTTAATTTGCTTCCATTTTAAATCTTGTTGTATGAACTCTAATTCTAAGAAAAAAGTGCTATTTCTAATTTTTGTTTCTTGTTTTATGGGTGAAAACATTTTACTTAATACCCTCCTCCAATTGCGCTTCTATTTATGGCTGAAACATCTGTAGCAACTTATCACATGCTTATTATGATGAGTTGCTGGACTTGTCGGTCCAACTTTTTGTGATGTATCTAAAACTGTTTGGGTTTCTTGTGCATCACAACTACCAACGGTAGATCCATATTTGTTTACAAACTTGCAGATGCTAGTATATCACTTACAATTTTTTTAGATGCTTGGCGGCAACTGAAATGCGTTGAGAGCTTTCCTCACTCCAATATTTCTTTGACGCAATAGAACTTACCTACCCTAAGGAGAAATGGCTGGAACTTCAATAGGTTCATAGTCATAGAAACCATTTCATTCCACTCCATGGTTATATGGCATTTGTTAACAGAATATTAAGAAAAGTGTGAACAAATTGCTAATGTTACTTTGAATATGCTACCACCATTCTTTTACAATATGTTGCATAGCGAAAATTGGAATGCAGTATATATCTGCATAGTTATGAGTCTCCACAGCTGGCTGAGCAAGGTCGAGGAGGAAGATCTCACCACTGGGCAGAGGCACGAATAATGTTATATGTTCTTGTTAAGTGATCCCACATAGGTAAAATATAAAGTGATAAGGCTACATATAATGGTGCAAGTGAAACCCTACAAGGTTGACCTTTTAGTAATGGAAACCCATGTCATTATATGTATCCCATTAATGAAATTTATCAGAAATATTATATGGCATTTTCATACCACAACTACCTCCCAATCTGATATCAATCCCTTTGTTGCAGTTTATATTTATTAAAAATGTGATCTGATTTTTATTAATCAGCTTTTTTCAAGGGCTTCACCCGAATTTACTTGCAGGGAAAAACGAGTATGAAATAAATGAATATCACGTAGGGTATAATTGAGCATGTTCGTAGTGTTGTTCTGATTTGTATTTATCTACTTTTTCAAGGGCATCACCTGAATTCACTTGCAGGGAGAAATGAGTGTGAAATAAATGAATATCACGTAGGGTATAAGCCATGAGGCCCTTGGTGGCCATCTCTGAAGTTTACCCATACAAGTCTAGCAGTTGCATGCGTGGCCCATAGGATACAATAATTAATCAGTGATGCCAAAAAGTGAAAGACAGTTCTACGCAATTCTTTTGATCAGGTTTTCGTAAGCACAAAATATTAACTGGCTCAATTATTGGTGATCTAAGGTGTTTTCTCATGTCCCAAAGTCCATCTCTTGGAGGATTATGCTTTTGAACTTGTAATTAAATAGGAAACCCCTCACGTGCATGTTTGGATAGATTAGGACTTATCATGTTTGTAAATTAAGGATGCACTGTCAGGTGTTCTGGTGGAATGAGTCATGTCTTTGTATGTCTAAGTCTTGGGAAATATGGTAAGGTTTTCAATTTTTCATTTAGTTGTAGATTAGCTGCAAGGATATGCAATGTATCTAACGAGCTATTGCTCGTCAACATTTCTGTTCGACCCAATGACCAAGTTTGCCAACAATATTTGATGAGTTTCATTTGTTTCCTTCTTGACTGCATAACATTATAGCAATCCCTGCCTGTAATAGTGACATCTTATATTTGATAATTCATATTTGAAATTTATATTGAACTGTGTAGCTATGATCTAACCTGAAAGAATAACCATTTTGGTTCTAAACTAGTATGCTATTGATTAGCTGACTAATTGACTCTCCATTTCCACTGGTGACTTCTATAACATAATATTGAGAAAATTCCGACAGCTTGGTTTTATTGTCTTGACCAATCTGGTTGCATTTTGCAATTACCCTTTAATATTTATACTTGGGTTGGACTAGTGAATGCTGCACGTGATTAGTATGTGTCTCAGTCATTACTCATTAGTTGTTCTGGTATAATTGAACTCATGAAATTATACATTATTTTTTCATCTAGACTGCAAAGATGCTCTAGCTGGTTTTCTATCTTTGTTAGTTGTGTCACGTAATGTACCAACACCCGAGGTTTTGGATGCGAAATTGTTTCTCTGAATATGTGGTTATTGGGCATGAGGATGTGGGTGCAGAAAATGCTTTGTTGATACATTCTCTTAATTTACTAATGAAGATTTTGTGAGATGCCTTTTACTTGCAGGTGGTGTGCAGGCTGCATTGAAATAAAGCCAGTGTCCAGTGTCCTCATATTTTATCCCATGAGAATATAAATGGTTACGTCGATGTGCTCTGGTTTGTTTTCTCTGTTATTCAAACTTATAAGATTGATTGATCATTGCAAGTCCTTATGTTTATCTTACTGCGTGGCTTTGAAAGCCGGACTCTGCCATTTCACTAGTGAGCTATTTCATACTCGAAACTTGTCATCCAGGCTTATACCGTTAATCTCTACCTGTAATAATTTTAAGGAAAAAGAATGCTTTTCAGTTATTTCCTTGTCAGCTGTGTCTTGATTAATTTCCTCTGTATCTTGCTTATCTATGTGGAAAATAAAAATGGTAAAGGTGGCAGAGGAAGCATGCTTTTATCGCCGTCTAATTGGTTGTATTGATCAATCAAATTAGTTTATTTTAAGACATGGAAACATATGCACACACATGGTGATGGAAAGTACCAGTGGTTGCCTTGCCACTGTCAAATTAGTTTTATTTTAAGACATATGAAACATATGCACACACATGGTGATGAAAAGTACCAGGGTTTGCCTAGCCACTGGTATGTCCAAAATGGTTCATTTTCAGTGTCCGGTGTTTTTTGCGAATATAGAAGGATGAATCTTACCTCATAACAACTAAATATGGACGCGACTGGTGGATATGTTCTGTAATTATGTTAGATACCCTGTTACTAATGGAATGGATGGCATCTCTTTTCTTACAGTTTTCTTTTTAATAATTGTATTTAAAATTTACCCTTTTGATTAAATAGTTGACAGATCAATATGCAATTGTTCTTGCACCAATATTAGTTCATGCAACTTGTATATAGCTTGCCTACCAAGTCAAAAGAGCTGTTTAATGAGTTTGTTGTTATTAGCAAGGTTTGTGACTTTCTTTGGAGTGGATTTGATGATGATCAGTCACTCATTTTTGTTCTTTTTCTCATTCAGCTTGTCTACGTGTTGCTGGTGGTGGACGTATGCGGGCTGCGTATTCATCATTTGGATTTTCGCTGAGGTAATTTAAAGAACATGTACCAGAGCATTCACAACATAATCCTAGCAAAGCATGCATGTATCAACCCTTATTTTCTGCTCAATTTCCATTTATATAATATGTGACAAGTTTGTTGGGCAATAAAGTGAGATAATGTCATCATTTATGTTCCCTATGCATTTTAATGTGAAATTTCAACACTAATGAAAGAGAGAGAGACAGAGACAGAGAAAGAGAGGGATAGCATGTGTATGAGTTAAGGAAGGGGTTGGAAAAGGAATGAGTAAAAACCAAATTGAAGAGTAGGAGGGGGAGAGCAATACCAAAATGGAGAATGGGAAAAAAGAGAGGAGGCATTTAAAGTTGGAAGAGACTTGAGATAGTGAAAAGAAAATGACCTACAAAACAAGAATAGGGGCCGAGGCGGAGAAGGTGGAATTAAATTTGTATTTATCATCTGACGTAATACCCTCTTCATGGCTTCATTATTCTCAACTGTCTCAATTACTCTTGCATTTATTTGTTTTTAATGGCCTTTCACTCTAATACTACACTTCTCCATTTTCTTCTCATTGCTTGAACCACTCAACCTCCTCCATTGTTAATCCATTTACTGTTACTTTATATAGTCGTTAACTCTTCGGCTGAGATTCTTTTTCTCTTATAATTGAAAACTGTAGTTTCTTTCATAGCCATCTGATTTGGGCCTATGTTTGTATCTGTTTGGTGTGGCCTTATGGGAGTTATCGTGTTACACTGCACACTAGAGTTCTGTGTTATGGTGTGGGCCAGTTGGAATTACAGTGTGGGCCTAAGTTCATAACATTTTCACTTGTCTTTCAGGCACAGAGGATATACCCCAAAAATCAGAGTTCACCCATGTTTTGGCTACCAGGTAAATTCAATGATTTTTCAGAATTTCGCATATAGACACTGCCTGGCAAATCTCTGCTGTGGCATGTGTGATTGACTCATTGGATGTGTTGTGGATGTAACAAAGTAGCAGAACCAAGAATAAAGTCATAACTAAACCAGATAAACATTTTTAATTTAGAAAATTTGGACATGCATTTGAACAGCTAAAAGCCTAAAACCCACATATAAGGGAATATTTTTACTACTAAAGATCACTACTTTAATTACCCTATGATTAGAGAAGAAGGCTAAACAAAAAGTAGTGTTATTTGCGCTCCACTTTTTCACGGAAATTATCTTCCCATTTCATGCATTTTGTGAAGCTCTGTTTTGTTCTTTTTTTTTGGAAAGAGTTAAAAAGTGGAGTGCAAATAACACTGTCAATGCCGAAAAAGAAAGAAAAGAAAATAGATATTAGAAGACTAAGTCCTAATAACAGCTTGCTGTTATGATCAGATAGAGAAGGAAAACCCCATCATCTAGCTCCTCCTTGTTTTCATGGTGTTGGTTTCATGATGGAAATCAAGCAACACAGTGCTCTTGCATCTTGGGCATTTGGAATCACCCTCGGACATCATCACATACATGAGGCAGCGTGGACACCCCACCAGCACCATTGATGTGGCCTCTGGGCTGCTGGCATATCCCGGGCTGTCCTGGTTCATCTCCGAGGACACGCAGGAGCTCGGCGGGGAAGTTGGGGACGCCGTCGCTGACCTGCTCGGTGATGATTCCATTCGTAGGTTGGGCCTTGGCGGCGAGAGGGTGAGCTTCAAGTCAAGCTTGGGGCTGCTTCCATGTCTGCGGCTCATTGTCAAGACAGGTACACACTTCTCTTCCTTTCTGAAACAGAGTAGAAACAGAGTCAATATTCAATAACATAACATGCTTAGAACTTACATAGAAGAACACAATTGAATTGCACTGTGAAGCTGTTACCTAGGATGGGTCAATGGATCACTAAAGCTGCAACCTTGATCAGTAGTGTTGCACTTGCAGCTTCAAGCTGGTGGTGGTTTTGGTGGTGGGTTTGGGGATGAGAGGCCATTATATATAAGGGTCTGTGGGATGAGAAATGAAGGAAGAGAGATGGGATTTCTTTAAAGCTAAATTTAATTATGGGAGAGAGGTGGAAGGTGTAGGAGAGAGAGAGAGAGATGATATTAATGGCTGAAAAATAAAGTAAGGAGAAGGAAAATTTGCAGTAAATATTGCAATTAGAGAAGAGAGAAACACAAGAAGCAGAGTCTGTTTCAATTACTGGAAAACCCAAATGTTTTGGTTAAAAAATTGAATGGAAAGCTCTAAGAACATAAATGGCAAACAGAGAAAAAGGGAAGGACTAGTGCAGGTAGAGGACCTCCAATTTTTTGAAAAACAAATAAATTCATATTTAAGAGGCCTTTATCATCAAAATTAATTGAAAAACAACAAAGAAGAAATTAAATGGCATTACTGAGAAGGAGTTACATAGGAAACACCAACTTATTCAATTACAATACCAGAAATTCAAACCTCTCTATCCTATCCTGGTCTATTGTAATAAACTGGATTATAACTGTACTTAATGATCATAATATGTTAATAATTTATAGTTTTATACATGTTTAATTAAATAATTTTCAACTTTCTGGAAAATGTTTTCATTTCATTGAGTTTCAATAGCTTCCCTTTACTGTTACTGCTATCCATGTCTATGTCTATGTCTCTGTCGATGTTGAGTATAGAAATCTTGTTGCTTCAATTATATGTTTGCATAAAATCCAATGAAAATGAAAGAGAAACATGTAGAAAAAGAAAATATAAATGCATAGACATACTACTTTCTTTTTTAATGGTAGACATACTAATTTTAGAAAATTCTTTTTCACCCAATTTTGTGGAAAATGAGACTGATAATTTTGATCCACTTGTTTTGTCTAACAATATATTAATGAGAAGGATAATGATATTTTTTTATCAAATAATAACATATAGTACATCAATTATTTTATTAGTTAACATTGGTTACTTGATTGAATCATATATAGTTGTCTTTAAAATTTAATAACAATGATCTCATCTTCGTAATAAAAACTGTGACATCAATTATTTTATTGATAATTTTGGTTGAATAACAACATTATGCGTATATATTATGTTTTATATATTGAGTGTTATGCTTGTATATTTTCCCTCTCTTTTTTTTTTCTTTTTTTTTATAAAAAAAACTAACTAGTTGAGCTACACAATAGGGGGCAGCTTTCCCCTTTAAACCCAACCCCATCCCCCATCCCACCCGACGCAATGAGATTTGAACTCACGACCTCCCACATGGAGATGTGTATTCTTAACCATTGCGTCATCCCCTAGGGGACAATCGGTTATAACAGAGGGAAAAGCAAAAAAAATAAATCTCAACGTAAACTTCCTAATTTGTTCTTAAACCCAAAATAATATATATATTTTCCCTCTTAAATACTATCAAATTCAAAATAGAAAATGTGATCGTATTGTTTGGATCTTAATATTTCTTAAAAGAAAATAATATGAAATAAAACTAGCCCATGATGGTAAAATGTAGGATAGATTCAAATTTTAATGAAAAAAATATTTATTGGTTGCCCTCATTACTTCAGATGTTGCTCAACTCTTTAAATTTGTGGAGACATTGAAATGAAAAAAATTAATGCAAGTCATTTAGTATTCTCCACATTTATATCTTTTACATAAGCAAGAAATAATATCTGACATATTTTTTTAAAAAAATTTAAATCTTCTCAACAAATGGATCAACATTTAAATGTCAATTTGAGCACAGGCTCATAATTTTCTCTGCTCAGTAATCAATAAGCCTAAAATAATAAATATATTTTTCATTTGGAAGTAAATTTCTATTTTCCTATCTACAACTTTAAAATATTCAATTTTCTTTTAATTAATATAATTAAAACCCCCATTTTAACGCCAAAAAAAAAAAAAATGGTCGTTCTCTCTGGAGTGTATTGTCTTTAGGGCAACATAGGTCGGCTAGAATTTTTGAATGTGTGGCGGCTAAAGCCTCCAGCGGTGGCGACGATCTTCTTGTCTCTAAATCGATAAGGTTTTTACGTCACATCTGGTACATGAGGGCGCCGACAAGCAGAGAGGAAGCGGTGACAGTGAGTCGACAGGTGAGAACAGCAACAGAGAAGACATCAGCGGGTATGGCTGGGACTATGTCAGTGGAGGAGGTGGCAGAGGGGTCTGAGGAATCTGCCGGACCAAAAAACCTGCATTAGGCAAACCTGGCGGATCAGATTCGCCAAGGCGCATGAATGGGGTAGATGAGGATTGTCGTGGGGGGACCAGCTCACGACCAGTTTGTTTCAGAAGCTCAATGGTTCAACATGATATGATAGAGTTGGTTTGGATGCTTGCGGTCATCAGTCAAATCAGAAGGGAGGATTTTCTCAATGCCTTTGATTTTAGTGATTATGACGTCTTGACTATATTTGCTTACATAGTTTTTGTTTCTTTGAGATGATTATGGTTTATTTCTTTATTTTGTTTCTAATTGCATTAGTTTGCTTAGATTTAATTTTGGTTTATTTTTTACTACCGTACGTATTGGTTGATTTAATTAATGGAGTTACATTTACTTTGAAAAAATAATTGTAAACCCAAAACAAAAAGAAGATGTAATGTTTTGACCATTGGTCTAAGAAGGGCACACATAAAACAAAAATGGGCAGGTAGAGTTTCTATTTATAGAAATTTTTGGATCCACGTGGCAAATAATGGTTGACTTGCTTTTAAGTGCATGTTACAGTTGGAACACTTATTAATATTTTAGTATTTATTTAAGGGAAATTAGATCTAAATATTGAAATGTCACTACAATTAGCAAAACAGTTTGGGGTAAATTTGTAGAAGAGTAGAAGATATGAGGTCAAAATGGGAAATAAAATTTTCTCCATAACCAAGCCGTCCTTGATCTCAAATAATAAAAAATGAATTAAATGAAGAACTGGGGACATCTGGTAAATAATAAATAGTAAGGTGGTGCCAATTAATATGGGTATTAAGTTTAAGACTTAAATGAAAAGCCACCCAAGGCCGTAACATCATGAAGCTTCATAATTTCTAATATCATTTTTGAAAATCACTATACATGTAGTACCGGCAGTTTGGTCCTCGGGTCGGAACAACCTGCCAAATTATATCGACCCGAACATCACATTTTGTGGGTTTCGGAGGGTTTGGACCCATATTGCCGGTACTCAGTGGCGGAGTCAGTCTCGGCTTCGACAACCTATTGTTGATGGGGTAAACAAAAAAAAAACTAAAAAAAAAACTAAAATGCCATACATATGACTTAATTTGAGTCCCTCTAATGTCAATACTATATGTATAAAGATTTATTTGGTTCATTATGAGATATTTCGAAGATTAAATCGTTTTATTTAAAAGTATAAGACCTGATTTATTTCATTCCAAGCATTATGAAGATTATTAGGCTGTTTAATTACCTTTATTTTGTGTTTTACTTTTATTTTCAAATTTTAAAGAAGAAATTAGTTAAGTGTTGTACATTTTTATTATATTCTTATGGATGTTTGTTGGGACAAATTAAGAAATGATAACAAATATATTGTAAGGACACTATTGACAGTTTATACCTTCAAAAAAAATTAAAGATGACACTCAATTTAAAATAAAAATGTGAGAGAAACAAACACTCATTTTTCTACAGAGGGAGTACTTCATTTGTCTAAAAATTGAGTATCGACTTGTTCTTCAAAATTCGGTTTTAAAACGAGTGTTCACTTTCTATATTGGTTTGTTTGTCAATCCATTTCAATTTAATGTCACTTAGAAATATATTTTAATGAACTTGTATTTCATTGAAAAATAACTAACAAAAATACAAATTTATGTTATATTTGGATTGATTTATTATT
>JAYMTH010002706.1:0-12101 GCA_036897465.1 Pelargonium australe
ATTTATGCATGTACAAGCAAAAGGAGGTAGATTTGGTGTTTATATACGGAATAATGGAGCAATATGTGGTTGTGTTTGTTAACTGTGATAAATGTGTAGTTAAGTTTTTATTTATTTATTTTAGCGGATGCGGATGTACAGGAGTTTATTTTGTACAAACTGGACATGTAGTATCAGTAGTGAAGTAGTTCATTAGTTGCTATGGATATCTAGTGCATATAATCGGTGTAAGAATGTTTTTACGTTTGTCAAAGTTCCATTATGTTGTGCATGGATCAAGTAAAACCCCAGTGGTAGTGTTACTTATTTGTTCATTTATTTGTTCCTAAGTTACTCATCTCTTATGATCCTATTAAAAACATATAACCGGTTTGGTTTCTTTTATAGATCCATACAACAAGCCAGTCTTCACCAATGCAGGCATATAACCAAGCTATCAATGACCTGGACAAGGAACTTGACATCCTGAAGAGCAACTTTGAGGTTTGAATCACTTTTTTACTCCACTTTTAACTGCCAATGTATATTTTAAGTATTCTAAATACCATTCTATAGCTTAAATGGTTATAATTTAACCATCCTAGTATGTATCTTATATGCTCAAATTTCAACTTCTTACTACAAAATCCTGTGAATTTGACTAATGCTGATTAATTTACATGGGCTTTCAACAGTTTGCTTGAATTGAAGCATAATGAAGAAAATACAAGGAGTAGATCTTTGTAGTTAGTGAGAAAGTTGCATTCTACTTTCTATTAGGTTTTACTTCCTAGGAGTTTTTGCACTTTACTTTTGACCTGGAAAAGGGCCTGAACTTTCTGATGATGTAAACCTGCAATTTTCAGGGTCATTTTTTTTGTCTATGCCAATATCATTTTTGTAGTTTTTTCATGCTGCAGGATTATGATCATTTTAGCAAACTTGGAATTTAAGGTTAACATTTCACTGGAAATTTCTTATTATAAACTGTAAAGAGTTGTCTTGTCCCTTGTGTACTTATTTAGCATAAGTTAAATTTTTGGAGAGGATCCCTCAAAGAAGACATATTTTGGATTTTCTTGACCACAACTGGTATGGGAAGGTAGATTTAAAACATCGTTATCCCCTTTCCTTACAGCCATCAGGTTACCTCTTAATACTTTGGCTTCTAGTAGGAGTTAGTTTTAGTCACAACTTGTCTCTTAAGTTGGATGCCCCATTTATTTGTATTAGTCACAAGATTGGAGATACTGCTTTTAGTTGTCGGAATAGACTGGTTGTTAGTATATAGTCTTGTGAGTTTCATGTAAGTGCCTCCTAAGTCCTAACAAATAAAAGTTGTCTTCCAAGATAATGCTATTAAATTGAAACTATGGTTTTATAGATACTTCTTTTGAGTTACTATAAAGCTTTTTTGAATTTATGACATGATAGTGTTACAACAAGCTGCATTGAAAGATTCCTTAGAATCCTAGTGGCCAACAATATTATTGCTTTTACATTGGTGGTTAATGGTTTCATATTTAACATAGATGATACTTTTTTTCTCTTAGTTTCTCTCCAAAAACTGTTTGTAGATGTTGTATAGCAGATAACTTGGATTGAACTCCCTTTCTTCTTTTGATATGAGTGTCATTAAGGAAGAGCATACGTTGAATGGATGCCTCGTTCAAATGCATTCAGATCATTTGGTGCAGGACTACCTTTTGATTATCAGCAAAAGAGAACATGTGTTGAGAGTCTTCTCTGCATTTTGAACTCAGAGCACTAACAAAATAAGAGAAAGTGTCAAGTGTAAAGAATGTAGAAAATGAATTAAACCTTGTACCCAAGGGGTATTTATAGGGAGAGTCCTCCAATGTGATTGGTTAGGGTGATGTGGTGGCTTGATTGTGATTGAATCTGTAGGTGAAGTGATAATCATATGATTTTGAGCTTGATCCTGATTTTGCAAGGCACACAAACTTTGAAACATTAACCCAGTTTTCATGTAGCTTTAATAGATATACATACTTTATCTTTACCTTGACCCTGATACAAGTGGTCCCATCTTGGGGTTTATGCTGCCATCTTGATTTCAGCTGCCTTGTAGTTAGTTCAATGATTGAAAACCCAGGAACTGATTGGCTAGATTTGCAGAGCTTACAACTTTTCATTGCCTATGATTTGAAGTGTGGCCTTTTGAGCACTAGGTCTTGGATGAAGCTCTTGAACATACTGCAAGAGCATGATCCCTGACATTTTTCTAGTAATTATTACATTGTTGTTAAATGAAGTCACTTATTTAAAGTTCAAAATCATTGTTTGCAGGCTGAGGTTGCAAAGCATTCAAGGGATTACTGAAATGCAATCGGCGACCTGTGTTTTGTTTGATGGAACAAGAGAATGAACTGCAATTGTTATCAAACTTTGTTTTGTTTGGATGGTTGTAATCTACAAGCAACCTATTAAAGTCATGTCAAGTATCTACTTTTCTGTAACAAAGGATTTTGTCAAAATACTGGGTTAGAAATGGAATATATTTTAGAACTACCACATTCTGCACAAATCTTTTATCCATGTTGTATCTTCTGGAGTTATTAGTGCAATACTTTAGTTGAGATTGAAATGTCGTCACTTGGGTTTATCTTATAAAATTGCATGTAGGGATATATTTATATCACGGTCCTTGTTTACACATCATGTGTGTGTAATGATATAAATGTGTTTGATGAGTTGATATTTATATGTACTAGCTTAAGTTGAATACACATGACGGTTTTGCTGGAAAATGATGTAAAATGAACTATAAACCAATTATCTGGAAAATGATTCAAGGTGGTAGTTTAGTTAACTGCTCTGAAGAGATTACTGGATGCATTGGAATTAGGATTTGATACACTGCGATATTGTTTTATCATCCTACCCTAAAGGCTACATTGTGGAGTAGAGTGATACATGACACAACATGGCAACATGCAAGAAAAAAACCATCTTGACACATGCTTTCATGGTTTCAGCCCTTGAGACTTGAGAGCATCATTCAACATTGGAGATTGGGATGAGTGGCAAAGCTATGAACCAGTGCAGTCCGGCCGGGAGATTCAGAGCCGCAATCTGTCATAATTTGCGAGCCACAATGAAGCAGGCTACGTACTACTGCTAAGGTTTTTGTTCTCTGGCGATACACGTTTCTAGGTACAAATGGTGAGTTGATTTCCATCTTTTTTGTCGATGTTGTCACTCGTTCGTTCTTCTAAGAAGTATGATCTATACAGAGATTGTGGCTTTCACTTGTCTTTCTGTGTTTGAATCTAATCTTTGAATCTAGCTATCTTACCAGGGTAATATCTACATGACAGAGAAGTCATCGTCAAGACCGTCTAGCTCTCCTTTTAGATTGGCTTGCTGGATGATCAAAACGGATGTGGTGAGCAAGAAGTCGGGTCCTGAGAGAACATCCCCAATGGGACCTAATTCAGGACATTGCTGCCAATCATTCATGCCAACAGTCAGCAATGTATTCACCCTCAAGCCTCGTCCCACAATTATGAGTGAGTACATTCCTTCCAAAGACTTGAGTGTCGAATATGTCTCAGCTGAATTCGCAAGATGTTTCTCTGTGTAAGAAACTTGCCCAACTGCTATATGCCTCTCGTAGAAGTCAGCAAAGCTCTCGTCGTCAAGCTTCATCTCCTCTTCATGCTCTTTACTATTTATTCTGTAAGCTATTCTTCTCAAATTCTCTGCTTCAGTATCCACTAGGAATCTTATAACTGTGAGTTTCACTCCTTGATGCAGTGCTACGTACCCGGCGTAAGCGAGTGCTTCTCGATCATCCTTCCCGCCCATGAAGATGACTGCCACATGGACAGCCACGTGTGAGCTCGATATCTTCTCAATCGTCCCAAAACCACGGTCCACCAGGATTCCCACAGAGCAAGGGGCACTCTTGAGTAGCTGTGACAATGCAAAAAAATAAGGTTATTGTTTTGGTGTATTCCATTCTACAATGTGTTGGAATTTTTGTCTGAAAAGTTTTGTTATGTTACCTTTCGATTGACATATCGAAATCCAGTGTGACCTGCATCCATCGTCCCATCCTGTCTTCGATTCTTGTGAAATGGCAAGATGATTAGTGCTACCATCAAGTCTTCTGCTATAAGGCAGATATCCTGAGGCATGCCACTGAAGGTGTTGAGAGCAAGCACCCGCTTGAGCGTCATGCCCCCGCTATTTGCTGATACATATGCTTGAATGGGAGCCGTGATTTTCTCTCTCAATTCTGTCACCGACATGTCAGTCACAGTCATTGTCTCGACACCATCACTCTGCACCATGGTGGTTGCTATCTGGTCTGTCATCTCAATCATGTCAGCGACATAAACCACAATCCCAGGTTCTGGTGTTCCTCGAGAAATCTCCATGAAATTGATTGTGGTGGCCACATTGTGAAGCCCTTGGACACACAACAAGATACGAAGCTCGTGTGATGGATCAAGCCATTGAAGCGTTGTTCGAAAAGTAGGTGATCGTTTCCTTGCACGGTGGATGATACGAGCCACGTTTGCTGGTGCATACACAATGGTAACAAAGCACACGGCTACTATGACAATGCTTGTTGAAATAGATATGATCTCAACCTGCATTTGATTCAAAGATCACACAACAATAAATTGGGAGTTTGTTCGAATGATGCGAGAAAAAGAAACAATTTTCACGAATGTGACTTACTCTTTTTGCAACCATGGTCAAGTATACATGAAAATGGCCCTTGGTAGCTAGAAACAACCCAAGTGCCACTGATTCCGGCCAGTTAAACCCCAAGATCATTCCGGCAATAACTACTCCGAGAATTTTTCCACCTATTGCAATTGCCAAAATTGCTACCAGTCTTATCCATGTAAACAAATGTGCAGGTTCGAATCTGCGAAGATCAGCTTGAAGCCCCATCCAGAAGAAAAAAATCGGGTACAAAAGGCCTAACAAGTAGTTGATCTTCCCGGTTACCCACTTCGACATCCTCCCTTGGTTTGGCAAGAAAATCCCCGTCATGAATGCACTCAGCATCGGGTTATAACCCTGCAAAGTCGAGCAGCTGCAAGCTATGACCATGAAAGCAAGCGAAAGGACCAAGTGCGAGCCTTTCATAGGTTTACCCTCCGGGTTTTCGTTATTAACCCAATTCATGAAAATTGGTGAAACTCTAGCTACAAACACCAGTTGTATCAGCAGGGCCAAAATCATCTTCAATATGTCACTGAGGTTCCTTATATACCCCTTCTCGTTTTTCGGGAACTGAACAAAGATCCAAGCAATGCAGATGAGCAGAGAGGATACAAAATCAGAATGTGTTCCTGCAGCGATAACTAACCTTCCAATGTCCGACTTGCCTATCTTTAAATCTGTAATGAGGCGGGTTAGGACCGGGGAGGCTGTGCCAGAAACATTGACCGACATAGCGAGGGTAAAGAGCACGCTCTTGTAATTCGCCATATCCAAAAACGTTACAACAGAACAAGCTGCTACGAACGTTAAGAGCATCCCGGCGTAGGCCACTTTAGCTTCATTAGTAATTGTTTTAAACATCATATAAGGGTCCATTTCTAGGCCTAAGACGAACATGTAGAGCATCATACCGAAATCCATCAGAAAATTTAAGGTTTGAAGGGATTGTTCACTGAACAAATTTCGGATCCCCTTTATGTTACCAAACAATATGCCAACCTGCTCATGCAATAGATCACAATGGAGGAAATGAGTGACTTGCGGCGCAAGGAAATGAGTGGCTTGCGGCGCAAGAAAACACAAAGAATGAATTAAAGAAACTTACGATGATATCAGAGACAATGCGAGGCTGAGAAATGCGCCGGAGGAATTGGTGTCCGATGTAGGAGAAAACCACCATGCATATGAGGCTCAAGAAGGTTACGGTGTCCTGCGAGTGAACAAATTCTCTCATTTTATAGCATTTCTCTTTTTGGCTTGGCGTCGACATATTTTTCTTCCTTTTCTTGTTATGGTTTATTGATCAGAGAGGATTGTATTGTGTTTGCTCAAATATTTGCTAATGTTCTCAAAATCGCAATCACAATCACAAAGCTAAGCTCTCTTTTTTGTTCTTTCTTTTGTTTTTGTTTTTTCGTTTTCAATTGTGAGAGGGTGGGTTGGAGGTTGTGATTGACTTGCTTATTTTGGGGAGTAGAGGAAGGAGCAAGGTTAGGAGAACAACAAGCCATTTTTTTTTTGTGGTAGGAAAATACCCAATGTAGATTATTACCTATAGACTAATGCCAAAAATATTATAATTTATTTATTTAGTTTTGGAAAAAATTTGGACAAACAATTTGAAATATAGTGAAAAAAATAGGGTTAAAGACACCGGAGATACCCAAACTTTGGGCTGAAACCCAATTTAGTACCTAAAGTTTAATGGTACCAGAATTAGTATCTAAACTTTCATTTTGAACCCAATTTAGTACCCACCGTCTACTCCTGTTAATTGTGTCGTTAACTTGATGACGTGACATCGTATAATTTTGCCGGCGATGAATTTTCCGGCGACCGGTAAAATCATGTTATTTCCTTTTTTAGGCAAAAAAAATTGCAATAGCTAACAAAACAAAAAAAAAACAACAAATCCATCACTACTTCACACTTCAAAGGAGATTTTTTTTTTAATTCTAATGTGTTAAAATCATATCTACAAAATAATAGCAGTTTCACAAACAAAAACAAAAACAATAACCTCCTAAAAAAAACAAAAAAAAAACAAAAAACAAAACAAAAACAGTTTCACAAAAACAATAACAGTTTCACAAAAACAAAAACAATAGCAACCGTTGAATCCAGCGAAACAGACCATCGTCGGAGTTCGTGAGAGTCGCCGTCAGCTTCGTCCTTGGTCAATCTCCCAGAGTTCTCGCCTCCGACTCCATTCGACCTCGACTCCGTCAACAACCTTTGCTAAATCGCCGCCACCAAGCTCGACCTCGACTCCAGATCTATTCGCCTTTGGGCTCCGGCTAGGCTCGCGGCTGGGCTCCGACGTTGCTGGAACGGGATTCTGACGAGCATGAGGAGCAGCTCTGGCACGAACTTCGTCTCCGACGAGGACGACACCAAATCCGGCGCGACCTTCGTCTCCGACGAGGACGACACCAGATCTGGCACGACCTTCGTCTCCGCCGTCTGGTTTGGGCTTGATGGTCTGGACACCACAGGTATCGGTTGCCGCCGGAAACCCAATTTTGAACAGTGACAGTAAATGGGGTTTAACATACCCAAATTTTGAGTGATTGATGAATTGCTTATTTAAATGGGGGTTTTGTTTTTGTTTTTATTTTTGACAAAGATTGTATGAAGCTAATAATTAATAGAGAATCAGAGGCCTTAAAATAAAATTTTAATTTTCCGGTTGCCGGAAAAATAAGAACTTGAATTTTCCGGTCGCCGGAAAATAAGAACTTAAATTTATCCGGTCGCCGGCGTGCCACGTCATCAAGTTAACGGACTTTTTAACGGAAGTAGACGGCGGAACTCTGGTACAATTAAACTTTAGGTACTAAATTAGGTTTCAGCCCAAAATTTTGGTACCTCCGGTGCCTTTAACCCAAAAATAATTGACTTCAGAAAAGTTGATTAAGTCCTTTGATTCTCAATGGCACATGTATGCAACTTGAATAATTAATAATAATATTGTACATTTGATAAGGAAAATTATATATAATCACTCTCAAAAGGGGGGAGAGATTGTTGGGAATTTTATGATCGATAGATCCACAAATTGGTTCCACTGATTGCACAAAGCTGGCGAGAGCATATTCAAAGTTCAACTAGTGATTACCACTCTACTCACTGTCAAGGTATTCAGATATCAATATAAGATGCTCTTGATTGTTTCTTGAAATTATTTGTGTCCAATACATTTCAAGATCGATTTGGATACAATTCAATTTAATTTGTTCTGAATTATCTTAATTTAATTATTGGCAATCAAAATTGATTCCAACTTGTGTTGTGTGTGTCTCATTTGGCAGATTCAGTTAAGAAGATATGGCAGAGATTGCAATCAAAATTGTGGTTGACAAGTTGATCATATTAATTGTGGAGGAAGCAAAGTTGCTGAGCGGTATCCACAATGAAGTGAAGAGCATCAAAGATGAACTGGAGATCATTGCTGCTTTTCTCAAGGAAGCGGACGCGAGGGAGGCGCGGGGAGAGACTAATGATCTCATCAAGGCTTGGGTGAAGCAAGTGATCGATGTAGCTTATCGCATGGAAGATGTTATGGACGAGTACTTGCATCATGTGGCACAACGTCGCGATGAACAACATCTGATATTCAAGGTATAAAAACAAGTGTTCGAGAAGTCAAGAACAGAGGAAATAGCTATGGGCTCTTTAATTCTACACCACAAGGAACGAGAAGTGATAATGGCGCGCGAGACCTCCCTTCAATTGCATCTCTTTTCATTGACGAAGCTGAGCTTGTTGGCATTGAAGCGCCCACAACAGTTCTGCTGAACTGGTTCATGGAGAAACAAGTCCACCGGATGGTTTTTTCGCTGGTGGGCATGGGCGGTGTTGGTAAAAGTACTCTAGCCAAAAAAGTTTTCGACATCGAAAAGGAGAAGTTTGATTGTCATGCTTGGATCATTGTATCCCAAACGTACTCATTGGCGCAGTTGTTGCGAAGCTTGATCCAACAATTTCATCAATCCTGCAAGGAGTCTTTTCCAACAGGAATGAAAAACATGGATGAGGTTATGCTAATCAACCATCTCCGCGAGTTTGTGAAGAAAAAGAGGTATGTGGTTGCTTTTGATGATATATGGAATGCCAAACTTTGGATGGATATGAAACATGCTTTGCCTGATAACAAGAACTCGAGTAGAATAATCATCACTACGCGTAAAGAAAATGTTGCTCCGCCTTCTGTAGAATCTTTGTTATATTGTGTATATAAACTGCTACCGCTTCCTTTCGACGAAGCATGGAAGCTCTTCTGCAAGAAGGTGTTTTGTTCTCCTAACAATGAGGCTCAAGATTGTCCTCCGGAATTGGAGGAGTTGTCGGAAAGTATGGTTAGGAAATGTGAGGGTCTGCCCTTAGCGATTGTGGCCATTGGAGGACTTTTGTCAACCAAACAAAAAAATGTTTTTGAGTGGAAAAAGATTCATGATAGTCTTATAACCAAGTTGGAGAACAATGAAAATCTTGAAAGTGTTACCAAAGTTTTGTCCCTCAGTTACCATGATTTACCTTATTATCTCAAACCTTGTCTTTTGTATTTTGGGATGTATCCTGAGGATTACTCGATTCGGGGCTCCAGGCTTACACGTCAGTGGATTGCAGAAGGCTTTATAAAATCGAATGACCAGGAGATTGTCGAAGACGTCGCAGAAGATTATTTGATGGAGCTCTTTCGACGAAATTTGATTCAAGTGTCGAAGGTAGATTACTCAGGCAAAGGTATAAAATATGGTGTTCATGATCTCATACGCGAGATCATCCATTCAAAATCTGAGGAGCAGAGATTCGGCCAAATTTTAACACAGACTATCTCAAATAATTTCGTTGGTGATCAAAGTCGACGTCTATCCATCTTAAACAACACAATGGATACTTTTCCCGAAAGTGTTAAACCACTTCCTCTCCGTTCCTTTTCGGTGTTTCAAGTACTAGAATTATCAAACAGCTATACAATCTCATTGTTTAAAAATTTTAAGCTTTTGAACATGCTCGATTTTGAAGATGCTCCTCTGACTTCTCTACCCAATGAAGTGGGAAATATGTTTCATCTCAAGTATCTAAGTATAAGAAACACAAAAGTGGAACATCTTCCTAGTACTATTGGAAAGTTGCAGATGCTGTAAACCTTAGATATGAAGCGATCCCTAGTGCGCAAGCTGCCCGTCGAGATCAAAAGGCTTCGTAAGTTGCGACATCTCTTGGTCCAAGGCGGCATTTCTCATTCCCCGTCCGGGTTTGGAGTGAAGATAGTGCAAGGTTTGGGATGTCAAGAGATGTTGCAAAAGTTGTCATATGTGGAGGCAAATGGTGTGATTAAGGAATTAAGAAGTTTCATGCAATTGAGAAGGTTGGGCATTACAGACGTAACAGCAGAAGATGAAACAGATTTGTGCATTGCCATAGAGAATATGAAGCAGCTTCACTCATTGAAAATCAGTGCAAGGAAAGAACATAGAGTTCTTGGTAATGAACATCCTCTTAATTTGGAGTCAATAGTTTCTCCTCCGACGCCTTGTCTTGGGTGCGCGATTGACCACGCTGCCCAACTGGATCTCCACGTACACTTCATAATCTTGTTACAGTGAGGCTGTGGTGCTGCGGGCTAGCAAATGATCATACATTACAAGTGTTTCAAGATTTGCCTAATCTCGTGGACCTTCAGTTGTACAATGATGCATATGTCGGGGAGGTATTGCGTTTTCAGGAAGGAGGGTATAAAAAGCTGAAGGTGTTACACCTCTTTGGTCTGAGAATGTTGAAGAAGTTAATAATAGAGGAAGGAGCAATGTCGAATCTTGCACAACTATATCTTGGACCATGTCCGCGGCTGACAGAGGTGCCTTCCGGGATACAATATCTAAGAAACCTCGAAAGAGTTTGCTTTTCCGAGATTCCCAAAGATTTGTACATGAGTATGGCAGTAGAGGGTACAAATTACAAACTCATTCGCCACATTCCTAAAGCATATTTGGCTATCAAATCCGGTCCACGCGAATACAAGCACTACATTCTGAAATGAATTCACATTTTCTGCCAATTATATCTGTAAGTGCCATTGATACTTATATGTGACATATTTTTTGTTGATATTGCTATTATCAAATTAAATTAACAATGTTTGTTGATATAATTATGTTTACAACAGGTAGCTCGTGAAGCATAGAAATGGAACTGCGGGAACGTCTTGCTTTGATAAAATCGTGATCTGACTGTTGCAGTTTTTGAGATTTTGCTTTTGTTTAATTTGTTGTTATAGCTTCTTTCTTCGAACATTAATATTTATATACGAATCGTGATCTGACTGGTGATGAAAGCATTGTTGTATCCTTTGCGAAGGAACCAATTAAGCTTCTAAAAATGAAATTAAACTGTGTTGTGTGATCTCAAAGAAGGTTCAGTTTATAGCTTCTCTTTGATTACTTTCTCCTAGTATTGTGTGTTGTAGCTCCTGCTCTTTGGTGCCTCTGGACTCTGTAGTTGTTGTTCAAGCCAGCACTGCAGAAAAATTAAGCAGAATCTGTTTCTTCCTCAACTCACAATAATAAGGTACTTAATATATAATCTCATATTTGTTGAGTTATTTATTTAATCTTGTGGATCAGCATTGATTCATTATTAGCACACACGTAATTTTGTAATTTGTGTTTTGTATTATTATCAAAACCGTTTAATGAAATTGGTCTATGTATATAATGTGAATAAATTGTGATAGGAAAAGCTTATTCACTCAGAACCTAACGTGTAGCCCGACGTGGAGTCAGTGAGTTTTCTATCACGAGACTGACTAAAGGAAGATAACCGTGTTAAGGCTAGTGGGTTTATATCCCGCTAATCTTAAGAGATAGAGGTATTTGAGTCTACAAGTAAGCCCATTTGAGTTAGAGGCCCAATATAATTTTTAATTATTTGGCCCAAACTTGAACTAATTATATGAATATTATATTCATATATCTATTTTATATGTATGGGATATGGACTTAACTTGAGAGCATGGGAAAAACACAAACATAGAACTTATGTGTTTTGTGCTCTTTGTCTCTCATCTCTTTCTCTCCCGTTCCTTTTCTGTAAACCACTTGAGAATACAAGTTGAATAGAAGCAAGATTTAAAATCGGGGCTGTTGAGATTTTCACCATCGATACTTCAAGAGGTAAGTGTTTTCTTTTATGCTTAAGTTGTGATTGTAATTTTACCCTCGAAAATTTCTAACAATTGTTATCATAGCCAAATTAGGGATTTATGTTAGTATTGTTCTTGAAAATACACAATCTTGCTTTGCATGTATGATTAGAACAATTTTGTGTACTTACATGGACCCTAAATCATATCCGTGGTTGTTGCATGTTGATATTTTGATGTTTGATGATGAAATAAAATTGGGGTTTAT
>JAYMTH010002707.1:0-12094 GCA_036897465.1 Pelargonium australe
CATTTTCTTCATATGTTTCAATAATTTTTGTTGCTGCCACACTAATTTCCATTGTATTGTTCTGCCAGTTGTTGACTTGACTTTTAACCCTCTCTGCGTTCTTTTCTGCAACAATAACAGAATGGCTGACGTCCTTCATTACACAGTCCAGCATCTCCACTTCTGTTTTGAGGTTTTCTTGTAATTCCATAGGTAGCCAATCTCCTGTACTACGGCACCAACAGAATGTTCGAAAATGGTGGTTGCAAAGGAAATAGCTAATTCTGCCATTGGAGTATATTTCTCTGAAAATAAACATAAGATCAAAAATAATTACAAGTGAAACCAAAGTACCGCAAGATAAAACAGAATCACAACAGTGAAATTTTCTTGTAACTCGCAAAACCAATTGAGATGAATCAATAAATTGTGTGATTTATGTAAATGTCTTATGATGAGTTAGATTTCCTATTCCTAATTATGTTGGATTTATTTACGTCTTACTTTATATTAGATTTATAATTCTTAATTATGATAGGGTAAATTGGTTGGAGACCCCTTGTACTTGTCCAAACAAGTACTTTTACCTATAGGTTTGACCCTTGTACTTTTTCCTATATTAGATTTACAATTCTTAATTATGATAGAATTTACAATTCTCAATTCTCCCGACTCGATAACACCACCGATGATGGAGCTCGCAGTTGGATTTGGGGTTTGATGTGTGTGTGTGTTGAGGTTAGATGAGATAGGATTTGGGGTTTGATCTGTGTGTGTATGTTGAGGTTAGATGAGATTGGATTGGGAGGAAGAGAATTCCAGAACACCGGCAAGCTTTTAGATATGTATTTTTTTAAAATAATTTTTTTAAGGAATTGTTTGGTTGACGTGTAAGGGTGACGTGGGATGCTTACATCGACAGAGCAATGACGTGGACGGGTGACATGGCATATTTGCTGACATGTAGGTTAGTGACCTGCAATATCAGGTCATCTGGACCAAAACAATAAAAATAACAAGTACGATGGTCAAACCTGTAGTGAAAAGTACTCGAGAGCCTTTTCAATTGTTTGAACAAGTACAAAGGGTCTCTAGACAATTTACCCATTATGATATGTCAAAGTACCAACAAGAAAACAAGATTCACAGCAATATCAAGAGTGCTTTTAAGTTCCTATTATTATGATAGGTTAACTTGATTTACTAGTTTTAGTTTATTACCCTATGTGAAAGGATTTTAATTGTATTATCACACACAAACTCAATCAACACTATCACATACTACCTCCATTTATGAATATATGTCATTTTAGAAGAAAATTTTGTTTCAAAACAAACGTCATTTTACAATTTTATAGTAAATATGCACCACACTTTCCAATTATACCCTTATTAACATTTCCACATAGTCTTGGGAAGGAAAAGTAGTTACGACTAACATTAAAACAAGCTTAAAAGACAAATAATTGAGATAAAGTTTTAGTGATAGTATAAAAAATGCTACATAATTTCTTAATCTGTGTTAATAATCTTAAAACGAGACTTATTGAGAATTTGAGGTAGTATCAGAACCCCTTGGGTTATGCCATTTCTAGAATATCATCATATGTTCTATAGCTTTCTTTTCCCCAGTTATATTAGATTTAATATCATTCCCAACAATGATAAGTCAACTTGTTTTACCCTATAAAAACTTCTCTTGTATTACCAAACACACATAGACACAACAATATCATATATCTTTGACAAGCGAAAAATTAATTTATATTGAAGAATTATTGACTCAAATTAAGACAACCAATAATTATATGATGCCACCTCATTTAATACAGCACGTACCATTCACATCCCGTAGAATCTAGGAGATTCCAATGAGGTGACATATTTCAATTAGTTGGCTTACTGTAAGCCAATAATTCATTGACTTAAATTCAGTAACCTCTCTCTGATATTGCATAGTGAGCATTATAAATATTTTAACTAAACCAACTACCATATAACAGAGCAAGAAATCACAAAGCATCGTATAAGCATATGAGATATATACTAGGAGGTGGGAGTTGATTATTTACCTTAGACTTGACAGTTAGATGATCTCTTTAGATAGAGGGAGACAAAGGCCCAATTTTAGACTTTGATCAGAGGGGCAGTGTTACAGGAGACCAGCTGCTTCCAAAACCAAGTGCTATATCTTTCGTACTTGTACTTCAGATTCCAGAAATTATTGGAGAACTTATCATTGTAAATTTTTTCTTCTAAAAGAAAATTTGATAGCTATCAAAACTTAAGAGGAAACACTATATGAATGGATAACAGAATCAAGTAGAACATAGAGCAGACAAATAAAAAGAACCAAGTTAATAAATGAGGGGGAGCAATAAGGTAATGTGAGTGTTAGAATGTATGTATTTAAGATAAGATAGGGCTTTTTGATCTTTTCATTTCTTGTACAGCTCTCTATATAGAGCTAGCTATTGTATATGTAAAACAATCAGAATAAATACTCCATTCTCTCTAACTCTTAACTCTACAACTCTACACAAAGTAATTAAGAAAGTTTATGCTCGGCCACCTATATTATTAACTCAAACACTTCCAATTAAAGAATTTGATTTCACTATTCACAATTTAGAATGCAGAATGAGCAGGAACTTCAAAATAAGTGATTGTCACGAATCATTAGGTATGAGGGTGGTGTCATTGAAACTAAAAACGTCATAGGAGTGGCCGCCCAATAATATTTTTCATTCTTGTAATGCAAGTAAAATGCTCAAGTCTTAAAGAGTGTATTTTTCAAAAACTTGTTTAAGCATTTTAAAACCAATGACTTGTGAAAAATCAGGTCTTTCTTGGGAATTGAAGTAGCACAATCAAAAGGTGCAATTTTGATATTTCAACGTAAGTAGGCTTTAAACATCCGGCTTGTTGGATGCAAAACCAGTCAACACTCCAATGGACCCAAATGTGAAGCTTCTCCCTGGCCAGAGGAGCCTCTAGCTGATCAAGATAAGTATCCAAGAATATGGAGATGAATTGAGATTCAGATGCAGATTAGGCAGGATGTCCTTCCGGTCGAAGGTCAACCTCGGGATATTGCGTCTTATTTGGAGGTAAATTAGTCTATTGAAAATACAAGAAACAGAATGTAGTGGAAAGATCAAATGCAAAAGCAGAATACCGAGCCATGGACAATGTAAAATGTGAGCTCGTATGGTTCAAACAACTTTTAGAAGAATTAAAGTTCTGTAGAAAGACTCCAATGAGGCTTATATGTTGCATCCTGGTCATGGATGATGGATGCATAGTGAATTGAAGGAAAGAAAGAAAAAAACATATCAGGTTTATAACATATGCAAAATGGTTGAAGTGTTGTAGAAAAATATTACTTACCTTGTTGTTGTCACTTGTTCTTTCAATCACACAAGAGATGAGGTGAGATGAGACTGCAATAAAACCCTTGAAAAAGAATGATACAGAATTAGTGTTACTAGCTTTGCTTAAAACAGGTCATATTTTGGCTTCATATCTCCAAAGAATGAATCTAACTGCATGTATTTTGGAAACACATGTACAAAATTAGAAAATATCATGAATGCACCACAATCTTAGCGTAAACTAGGGAATATAGATCCAGACTAAATGAATGTTAACTGAATCAATTGATGTGTATAGCATTATTTATATTAGTTGCAAAAACTGATAATTATCAACTACATGGAGCAATGCATCCTGAAACATGGTAGATATGAATAGTTAGATTTTCATTCATAGCTAGAAGTTACTGAGCACATCATAAGAGCGCATTTGTTGCCTAGAATATCCGAACAAAATACTACACTTATTTGCAGGGGAAACAATAAAAAAGGAGACCCTGATGTTTAGATATGCTGGACAAGAAAGGAAAAAAAAGTAAACCATGAACATCACATATATCTGACAAAAGTATGTTAATTTTCTGAAGAAATCATCAACCCATATATGTATTAACATTGTTAGCCCCCAAATTGATAAGTCAAATACACATATGTTCAATACTGAATCTCAACAAGTTGTCTACCATCTTCATTCTCAACAACCTTCACCGACTTATTATTAATTTTGTTTGCACATTATGCAAAATTCAAAACCTTCCTATTTCATTCCTCTTTCTTCCCTAAACTCTCTCATAATCCAAGCAACGACATAGCAAACATGAACACTAACCAATATTGTCAAAATGAGAAGCGCAAATTAAAATTACCGAGATTCTAAGTAGCTTGTAGCTGCTGCCGATTAAGGAAGAAGTGACAGAGACTGCCGGTGGAAGGGTTTAAGTGTTTCAGATGGAGGCCACAAACAATGTTAGGAGTGTGCTAAGCTTTTGGTAGAGTTAGGGGTTGTAAGAAAGGCCAAACAATTAACACAAGATAAAACAAATGAGCCAAGAAGCATTGAGTGTTACTTGAACCAAGTTGGATCGGGTGAATAATGGGAGTAAAAGCAAATCACTGTCGCTTGGAAAATGGATCACAATTCAGATGTTGCTAAGCAAAATGAGGGAAAAAATTGAGAGTATATGTATAGAACCTTCAAAATCAGTGGCTATCACTAACACAATGTGAAAGTGACACTCATAAATTAAATAATCAAACAAAGTTATGGCAAGGATGCAAGTTAGAGGTTTCATGGAATCATTTGTAGTCTTTTCAGATATTTTAATTTAAGATACAGCTGTATATAGTAGTTGTTTTGCAATAATTAACATTAAGAAACCCACTAATTCACTAAGACCCCCATAAACTCAAGAATCTGATGCCAGTCCAATGAATCAACAGAAATGTGTACATGAAAATGATAAAATCTTTATCAATTCTTTGGAATCTGAATTTGTTGGTTCTGAGAACACAGAGCGGCATTGCATGCAAAACTCAAAAGCCTCCAATTCTTTCGCATACCAAACAACTATATTACAAATAAACTGCACAGGACGAAAAGTGAAATTGCCTTACTGATTCTCCGGAGCTTGCGGTTCTTGCTTCCGATTGAGGAGTAAGTTGCAGAGACGATCGGAGCAAGGGTTTTATGATTTGGAGGGAAGGCCAAGAACAAACTAGGTTGAGCCTGTGCTGGGATAGCTTTCGTACGGAAATGGAGGTCTGTACATTCCATTTCCGTACATTGATAACGTGAAGCTCAAGCTCGATCTCGCCGGAAAATGACCTGAGCTCGGCCATTGCTGTCGTCACTGACTGTTCAGGGACTGACTGAGGAAGATGACTTGGCGGGTGTTGTCTGTGAAATCTGAAGAGGTGCGTTCGTGGATATGGGTTTTTCAGGCCCACGTAGTCAAGCCCAATTGTGTATTTATGGGCCTAGTGGGTTAAATCTGCCATAAGCCCAATCATTTTTTTTTTAAAAATAGTGTGATTAGAATCATTTTGTTATGAGTTTGATGTTAGTTTGCTAATTTTCATTTTTGGGACTTGGACAGAGCAAATATACTGTAATTGTAGTAGAAATGGTTTCAAGTCATACCTCTCACACACTTCGTCACGTCGCTACGTGCACTTAACAACGTATAATAAGGGTCGTGCACGGAGTTTTCTTTCTAGTTTTGTGATTATGCCACAAATGTTACCCTCATTTCCTCCTCCGATAGTGTCTTCATGATCTCCTCCAAAGTTCACTTTCTTGGATCAAAGGTGAAGTAACCATCAATAATCTATCATGGTGTTTGAATTATAAATTTTCAAATGGAAATCGAAATAAGAATGATATATTTTAAAACTATTTTCATGACGAAAAATCATAATCCAATCCTGAATAATATAATCATTTCCCACTATATGTACACAACCCGATCGAACATTTTCTATTTTCCCACTATATTCTTACCTCGCCACTGATTTTCTCAGCTTCGCTATGCCAGCTCTTGACCCGACTTCTGATCCTCTCTTCGTTCTTTCGTGCAGCATGTATCTAAAATACAGGACAACAGCACCAACAGTTTTTAAACTAGTTGCAATGGAACTGGAAGTAGCTATTTCTGGCATTTTGCATCTTTGTCTGGGGGAAAAACTAGTCCCACGACTCCAAAACTTCAAACACGTAACACTAAGAAACGATTACTCGACTCCACTGATGAAAATCACCCTAAGAATTTTCTTTTCTTCTTTCTTAGACACGACCATGTCATTATCAGCCAAAAGGAAACATTCTGATGCTAATTGAATCAGATTCAAGCTGTAGCATTAAATATGGAGTACAAGTAAAATACTAACTTAAAAACAGATGGAGCATACAACTAAGGACCAATCCAAACGTGTCACTAGATATATTTGATACAGCAAGCACAATATTGTTTAGTATTATGTACAAAAGAAAAAGAAGGGCGTAAACAGCAAAAGGGATGGTCTACAAATAGTAGGACATGCCGAAATTACTACTAAAAATGAGGTGCACAGTGCACTTCACCTAGCTAGTAGCTAACGCAGCGTCGACTTCCTCCAAAACTGCCTGCATAGAAGACTCAGTTGAGAATCCCAACTTTTCCATGACCTCTTCTAAGCGTTGCACATTTGTCAGGTACAAATAACCAATCTACAAAATATGTGTTCATGAGGCTACGTTGGCAAATTAAGAACAAGTCGTGTTATCAAATCAAACTATTAAGAGGATACCCATATTTCATCCAAGGAAACCAGGAAACACAACGCCTTATAAACTTGTCAATGCGGGCAACGCCCTAAATGGGCAGGCCAAAAAATCGGAGGTTTTTTTATTGAGAAATTTATCATTGGTCCTAACGTGTCTCGCAACTTATTATGAAATGTTAGAGCTGATAGAAAGTTGGAAAATACGAACGTCTAAGTTTTTGTGCCAGGCCAGCAGCGGCGCGGCCTGCATTGTCAAGTCTACTTTCTATTTGAAAATGTGCATTACATCAAAATCCTAAAGACATGTTGGATTTCTCTTTTCTGGTACTAAAATGATCAAATCTGCTTTTCCCCGGGTAAAGTAGAAGGGAATTATGAGATCAAGATACTTCTAACGGGGTCTGATGAATATAACACAACTAGGGGTAGCAATTCGTGCTTGCATGTCATGTTAAAAGTTTAGAGTGAAGCATGTTGTATAGGAGCATTATAAAATATAAATAAAAAGAAAACAATGTACAAGGTACAGACCAGTGTTTCCAGTGAAGATGCTCTGTTATAAACTGCTACTCCAACTCATTTTTTTGTCCGTGTGTTTGCTGTACTGACATTCTTTCCCCACCGGAGGATAGCCCTGTAGTAAACATATGGCATGCCATGAGCAGACAAAACACTTATTCCATCAAAAGCATATGAAGAAATATGGGGGGTGGAAACTACATTCATCAAACTCTGTCTGTGACAAACCCCATTTTAGTATTCTACCATATCAGGCAGTCCATTTCTTAATTCTTCGTATATGATAAAAGTTCAGTTTTGGGCAACTTGCATAAGATACATATATATGAAAAGGAGATAATCTTCACTAACCTTTCTTTTTCTGTTAAATAATTTTCTATTAAAAGTTTATGGAGCAATGCATCCTGCAACAAGGCCAAAAATGGATATTCAGATTTTCATATATAGTTAATCATTAAAATTCTACTGAGTATATGTATAATACAATATTCCATTTATTGTTCAAATAACTGAACAAAACAGAACCTCCATATGCAGGAAAATATGAAAATATTTAAAAGAACAGTGCGACAAACTAAAAGGTGTACTATTGGCCATGGATCATTTAAAACAGTTACCCATAATTTTTTGAAGAAAGCAGAAACAATAAAAACATAATAGTTGCATTTTATATTTTACCTGTGCCTCACACCGTACTACAGACACCACACGGTCATTATACTCTTCGGTACTTAGCGGGGGAAACAGAAAGTGTCTGCGAGCATATAACTGCATATTTTAAGAAACATCAAAGGCTATGTTGAAAGGTCATGCTGGAAAAGAAAATCAAACCATGCATATAATATATATTTTAAAAAGTAGGTGCACTTCATTGTAGATTCAAAAAATGTATTAGTTACTCTTTCACAACCACGTACAAAGGTAGGCACCTGTATGCATACATAAATGAGCATGCACCAGTACACACATACACAAAGCAAAGCTCATTTCGATGTGCATACATATGTCTGTCCACATCCTTATAGGAATATGATATGCATGTTTCTCCCTTGATTTTGGTAGAAGACCCTAATCTTCAATATCCCACCAAGGTTCTTCTTTTCACCTCCATGTTGTAATCTAACAAACTAACGCCTTAGTAATTACTAAGTACATTTGGATAAACATCAAGTTAAGAAGTGACCCCATTCTTCTTTTCTGATACTATCATACCAGACAAAATATATATATATATAAACAAATCTTAATTTTTAACTCGTATATAGCTGTGCTAACATTTGTTGGAGGGAGAGTGTTTTAATAATCATACCGTGAGAATTATATTCCATTTATATGTGCAATATATCATTTTTACACATAGTTAAAATGCTACTTTACATGATATTGTGAACAAAATAAGAATATGGCCATTATACGGAGCAAATAAATAGAATCAAGCATGCACCTCATAGATGCAATCACCAATATATGCCAGTGACGCAGCATTGAAAGCTGATTTAGGCTTCTCCACTTTTGGTGGAGCAGGCAACCATACATCGAACCCCATATATGATTCTTCTGATTTCACCATCTCCCCTGTCAGTTAAAATCATAGAATCAACACCACTGAGAATCATATGGACAATAGAATCACACTCCAAATGGTTAAGAAAAATAACAAGGCAATAGAAATATCTTATAACGTCATATCATATATTTCCCAGTATATGGGATAGAGCCGGTGAAAATGGAGCCCAAAATCGTGCCTCATTCATGGTTCTCCTACATGCCCAAACAAGTATGATTATCTCATTTTCCTAAAAACAGAAGTAACACAGAACTACTCATGCATATACCACATACACCCTCCATGGGATAAATCCCTAGCTTTTTATTCCACGAACAAAAGAACAAAAGAAGCATTTAACGTGTGTTTAATAACAGAATTTTCATTTCCTTCCCTCACTTTAATCAGTAACCAAACAGCAGATTCAACAGTGAAATAAACAATGTAAACAGATGAGACATCGAAATCAAAAATCCTCTTCTCCCTTATTTACCTTCACTTTCATATCCTATGTTTTCTAGTCAACCAAACAACAACAACAACGTAAACAGATGAGACATCAAAATCAAAAATCAAAATGTCCTTCATTTATTTTCCTTTACTTTCATCTCCTGTTCTTTCTCATAATCAGCCAAACAACAACAAACACACATCAAAATCACAATCAAATATCAAAATCCACCTCAAACTTATTTCTCTCACCTTTCATTGTTGTGTTTCCTCATCAACCAAACAACAACAACACAAACACATTCACATTCACATACACATACACAAAACAAAAACAACCAAAAACTAGCGAACTCATAAGTTCCGTACAAAGCTACCTCGAGACGCAACCGGAGTGCTTCGCTTGAGAAGGTTCGAGACGGCGATGGAGCTCGACTTAGCTAAAGAGTCAGTTGGTAGGGGTTTAGGAACCGGTATGGTGGTGAAAGTGGCAGGGTTTTTCTTGAGCTTCCTCGGGGCGTTGGGGTTGTACGGAAGCCTCTGCTGGGTGTCCAGTGAAGCTCTCACCGGAGGAAAATTCACGGATAGAGTCGGCATCGCCGTCGCCGTCGCTGCAGTTCGGGCTTGTGAGAGCTGATTGTTGGTTGTGAATTGTGATGAAATGGTTCTGAGAAAGTTCAGCTGTTGAAGAAGTTGTGTTGATAACAGGTGAAATGGGCTCGCGGTTTAGTTAGTTGTGATGGCCCATTTGTCTTTTATGGGCCTGTTTGTTTCTTATTTGGGCTCTATGGGCCAGTTGAATTTTGGTAATGTGGCCTTAGGCCCTTGATTTAATTTAATTATTAATTTTTTATAAAAAAAAAATAGTCAACAAATTTTCGTGTCATATAGCCTTAAGAGTTTGTACCAAAAGTTCACGGATCATTTAAGGTCAATATTTGTAATGTGTGGATGATCCGAAAATGCATAAATTTTAGGTTTGAGACGTAAACAATGAAGTCGTGTCAAAACCGAACAAGAATAGATTTGTCGTTAGTGTGATCTTATTATCTCAAATTCAGATTAACTTATTTTTAGTCGTTCCCAACTTTCTCTCGCCACTTAACGGGTCAATTCATACAACAAGTAATTTAACAAGAACATGTAAATTGTTTGCTCGATCATACAACTTGATCACCACCTATATGAGAAGATAAAATATGATTTACATCACTTGATAAATTCATAAGTATGAACTCACAAACATGTCAATCAACATAGCATGACTCTGTTTTCTTCTTCCAGAGCTTTCTTGTTCTCTTTGAGTTCTTGAAGCTCCGCCGCAAATGTATCAATGGGATCCACAAGAAATCATGCTCGTGAATTGCTATATGTTCCGTGCAATGTAGCAATGGGTTGTTGGGTAAAATGGCAAATTTGGAGTCTGCATATCAATGATTCAGAAACCAACTTCAACAAGCAAGAAGTAGACTAGTTCAAGCATAACAGAGGACACAGTGAGAGATATACCCGTATAGGTGCTGTTGCGGGATGCACATTGCTTCTCTCGATGTATATGATTCCTCGTGAAGGTGCCATGTATTTGCTGATAGCAACAGTGTCACTTCCTAAAGACAAGAACCTTAACTAGCAGCATATATAGTACTAAGAAACCCAAAAGAGCATAAACAACTGTACTCAATTCAGCCATTTGAGTTGCTCCAAACTAGCGGCTGTTGAGAACAGTTTTGAATTTGTCAATCCATCACAACAAAAACAAATGAATGGTACAACTCATGAAGCAGCATTTAGACAGTCCATCAGTTCAGTTAAATACGTACCTATAGCATCAATCCTCACAAATGTAAGTGTTGTGCAACATCTCAGTGATCATGCAATCAATCATCCAAATCCATTTTGGAAGCAATGGCCTCATTTTCTTCTTCCAAAGCTTTTTTGTTCTCTTCCAGAGCTTCCAGTTGTGCCTTTGTTTCAGCAATCTTTAACTCTAACTCAGAAATCTTCCTTTTTCTCTCAACAATTGATAAGCGTTCTCTGGCTTTCTCAACATACGGTCTATGCATTTCAACAGAGAAATTGGACAGATCATGGAAAGCATTGACCACAAATTGGATCTGTTCTGCAGTCATGCTACTTAATGGTTGAGTTTGGCGGATTTGAAGAAACTCGCTCAACAATGCAATGTACTCCTTTGTAACACGCAGTATCTGATGAAAGTCTGTGATAGGAGACGAACTTGTTGGAGTGGTCAATTGAGAGGGAAAAGCAATAACATCTCGAGACCCTGCATTGGTTTGTTGTTCTGGTTCATTGGCTTGACTCGGAGAAGTTGTCTCCTCGGACTTTTCACTTTGTTGCTCTGTAAGAGCAGAGGATTCTCCCAGCTCATAAAATGGCATGGTACTTGTTAAAGAAATTTCAGCCTCATTTCCTGCAGTATCCACAACCTTCTCCTCAGAAATCTCAATCTTTTCTTTTCCTTTTCCTAAAATTGGATCATTAGACAGCTCAACCTCTTCTCTTGGCTCAATGGTATTTTCAGTCTGACCTTCCTCTCTTTGCTTAGTGGATTCCTCAAAAATCTTCTCAACCTCATTTGCAGCTGATTCAGTTGGGTTGTCATGGTTTTGAGCTTCTGGCTCAGAATGGTGGTTTGATGATGAAGTAGTTGGATCTGCGGCGGTCAGTCCTGGAGTCTCCTGAAATTGAGAAAAGAGCAGTGCATTGTATCAAGTAAATTTAATGAAGAGAAGCAACAAAACGAAATTATTACAAATGACTTGCAGCTTGGTTGTTAAATTGATTGCAACCATTGTTGTTTGTAATTTAACACCACAATATCAATCACTTGAATTTCAACTTAGACATGTCGTATTTTTGTTTCTATACGTACGTACGTAGCATATGTGTATATATATATATATTTAGAAAGGTAGGTAGCACAACAATGGCCATACGAGAGGTA
>JAYMTH010002708.1:0-12093 GCA_036897465.1 Pelargonium australe
GACATGGGGAGGAGGACCTCACCCCATGTCTCGTACGGACATGGGGAGGAGCACCTCAACCCATGTCTCGTCTTCCTTCACGAAAGAGGTGTGTTGTCTAATTCCCAAAATCTAGAATGTCTTCTCTGTTACTCGCATCTTGAGTCGTGCTCCCATCTTCTTATATCATGCTCTTAGTTCTCTGAGCTTTGGGTCAAGGTTTGTTCTTGGTGGGGCTGCTCCTCCGTAATGCCCGGTTTCGTGTATGATTTTTTGGTAGCTTGGTCGTCTCTGATTACCGGTTCGGTTAAGGTCACGAAGGCTTGGTCGGGTTTGTGTCCTTTGGTCCTTTGGGTGATTTGGCTTGCCCGCAATGGTCTAGTGTATGAAGATGTGTTCCCGTCAATCGAAGACTCTCTTCTCCGGGTTCAGTGCTTGAGTTACGCTGTGTTGTCTTTCATCTTAAACATAGATGTGGTGGCTTTCTCTTTAGACGATTGGAGGGGTACTCCTATTCGGGTTTTAGATTAGTTCTTTGGGGGCTGTTTTTCTCTTTTCGTTGTTCTTTGTACTTTGTATTTTTCTATCCTTCGGGATTATTAATATAACATACCATTTGTTTATAAATAAAAAATATATATAAAAAACAACCATCGGCGTTTCTCATTTATTCAAATTATTACTCAAATGTCGACCAAATGGCGAATACTTCTCAACATCATAGCATGACCATTTTTTTTTTTTTTTCATTTGAGAGTGCGACTTCGAAGTTGGTTTCACTTCCCCACCCTTTTCTTTTTCTTTTTTTTTTTTTAGTCTAAACACTTGCACACTTTTTTATGAACCATTTTGTTTTAAATGCGTAATATTTGTTTCTTTGATATATAAGGAGGGAAAATAGTCATTTAATCAGGTCTATAGCATGGTCAATGATGAAACAAGTTGTTTGAGGGGGTCATTTAAGACGTTTGCTTAATGTAGTTTTTAACTTAATTAAAATAGTTAAACTCTCTTTCTCTTTCTCAAGAGTTAAATAAATCTAAATTCTAAGGAATTGAAATATCATGGAGATGTGGTATTTCAATTGCTTAAAATTTAGAGTTATTTAACTCATTTGAGAAAAAATAATATTTTTTTAATTCCAAATATACCCTCATAAAAAAACTAAACGAACGCAATAATTACAAATTTATAATACCCAACATGTCATCAATTTCTTGAAATTCAATTAAAATTTATTAAACGAACGTTATCTAATAGTTCGAATGAATTATTTGCTTGATTGTTGAGCGTTTGTTTAACATATTACAATACTTTTTCTTATAAAAGTTAAAAAGAAAAACAAAATTTAAGACAACTAACATTTTTCAATAAACAAATACATGAATTTGTTATTTTCACCGTTCAAACTAAAATAATAAAGTTTTAAACACTTTGAATCGACCTAAATATTGACAAAAGGAAATGCCTGCAATTAACAAGACTTGCACAATTCTCAGGGGCTACTTTAATAATAGTATCCTTTTAGTTTAATGAATTTATTTCTTTTAGTATTTCACTAGGTGGGTTAGGCTTCATAGCATAAACAAAATGTTGGTAACATAATAGTAAATAATTAGCATCGTGTAGGATTGTCGCAAAATACGTACATTCACAACTTAAGTACGCAGATGTTGCTATTTAACGTTCGGATACAAGTATTTGCATTATTTTACTATTATGTAAATCTCAGATGTTGCAAAACAGAGTCAACTCTTCTAGTGCAAGAAGCAACATGATTGACCATGTCGATGCCAGCCAGGATAGCAGCTTGAATTGAATCCGTGTAGTTTTTCTTCTATGGCTAAGTGACACGGTCTATTCCTTGCCAATCTGAAATGACAAAACTTTGTAAGTTTTCAATACAATCACGTATAGTAAGTAGTTAAGGTTATTTTTCTTGAGAATATGCTAGAATGTGACATTTACCATTTACCTTGAACTGAATTTTATTCTTGAGAAGACGAGTGATCATATCGAAATTCGCGGGCTTTATGTTTCTCAATTTGTGAAACTAACACATCATACAATACAACATGGGATTTGGGAGTTCTCTAACTTTCATTTTCTGAGAAAGCAAAAGGGGAAAAAAAAAAAAAAAACAGAATCTAGCAAAAAGAAAGAATAAGATGTATTGATAGGAATTTAACATTCAAGAGAGAATCTTTTGTTTCTGGACAAAAAAGGTCAACTGATAGAGCATCAACATGTTTTCTGATAAATATATCTAAAGAAAACAGAACTCATGTAAAAGAAGAATACATTTTTTTTCTTCAGAATCTTGAAAGTTTTTAAGGAAAAACAAAAGTAGGACATATGATGTTTCTAGCAACTCCACCTTGTCAAATATTCATCCACTATTAATTCAATATATATTTTTTATTTCTTATAATTAAAAACCAACATTTACATTTAAAAAATATTATTTGTACAATATCATATCATAGTTTTCTTATACAATTTATCAAATTAATTCATATCCGTGAGATTACAAAAATTGAAACTGCGCCGTCTGAACCATTTCTTATGTTTTACATGAGTCTCGACTGTTAATAAAAACGATAAAACTTCTTCCACACACAAATTTGTATGACCGGCTAAAAAAACATGTAGTTGAAAACTCTTAAATGTTATGTGTCATGTTATATGAACTTCAGAGATGTCTCGACTCTCGTGGAATGACAAGTTAGATACATAGTCGAAAAGGGTTGTCTGATTTTTTGTTGTGTGTTTATTGGAAAAACTTGCGAGAAAGTCTTTTTGAACCTTCATTCTTTAACACAATGTATACTTCAATAATGCTCATTAAATTTGTTTTTGTATTTGCAAATATTGACTTGAGAAACCAACCATTTTAGAGAGGCCATTGTGTCTTCAAAAGAGTAAACACCAAACAAAGAACCTCTTTATTTTTACAAGAAGTTATACCTCATACATGACCAAAGGACTATCCAACCTCAACCTCAACCTCAACCCAACCACAATACATAACCAAAAGCAACCAAAAAAGAATAGTTTCACTAATAAGAAACCCACCATATGCATCAACAAAACCATCACCTCCAATGGTCCCTAACCCTATATATCAGCAAAACACCATCTATTGTCACCAACACACTAGCTCATTGTCCCATTCTCACAATCCTAATTTAGTGAAATCATCCAAACCCGAAAACAGAAATGGCGATGAGACCACGAGGGGGTGCACAGGTTCCTCGTTCACAATTCGTCGTTCGTCCCACCTACGAGGACTTCGAGCCTCAGTTTGATGAGAAGGAGGAACCAACAGCTTACATGCTACATGTTTATCTTCCTGGTATGTTCAATCTGTTACTATATATTGTATGACATTATAGAACTTGCGCGAATCAAACTAAAGTTGATCTTTTTGCAGGTTTTGCAAGGGAGCAATTGAAGGTTACATATGACGATTCCACGAAAAAGATCAGAGCTCGCGGAGAGCGACCTCTGGGGAACTATAAATGGAGCCGTTTTGAGAAAGAATTCAGCATACCAGACAGCTGCATTGTGTCTCAGATTAAAGGCAAATTTGAGAAGAACATTCTCATCATCACAATGCCAAAGAAGGTCACCACACAAGCTGCTTCTCACGAACCAGAAGCTAATAAGAAGGCAACAAAAGAAGCTGCAACTGCAACTCCTCCAGCTCCTGCTGAGCCTAAAAAGGTGGAAGAAGCTATGCCTCCAAAACCAAAAGCTACATTATCAGTACCTGCCATTGAAAAACCAAAAGAGGACAAGCCTGCAGCTGGACCTCCAAGCTCCAAGAAACCCATTGATGAGCCAAAACCTCAAAAGGGTAAACAAGAATCCCCTCAGAAACCAACTTCAACAGACAAGAAGACTGTGGAACCCAAGAGTCCTCCGAAAAAGCCTCGTAAGGTTGAAGCTCAAAGTCCTCCAAAACCTACTTCAACAGATAACAAGACTGTGGAACACAAGAGTTCACCGATAAAGCCTCGTAAGGTTGAAGATCAGAGTCCTCCAAAACCTACTTCAAAGAGGACTCATAGGAGTGTTGAACAAAAGGCCAAGGAAGAGGAAAAGACTCCTGAAAAGAAAAGCAAGGAACCAGAAATGGCAAAGAGTGAAATTCAAGAGAAGAGAATGGAGAAAAGTGAAGGTCCTGGAGGATATGCAACTGGTGGGTTCCAAGAGAAGGCTGAGAGTTCCGGTGCCAAGAGATCGAAGGAAGGGCACGATATGGGTGCCTCCGTGAAGGAGGTTTTCGGTAAGCTTGCTAAGAGGATCAAGGAAGATGAAAATAGCAAGCAGTCACTTGTAAATGCAGGTGTTGCAGCTGTGGTGATTGTGGCTCTTGGGGCTTATATTGCCTACACCATTGGCTCTGGAGAAACCAAAAACTAGTTCCTCTGTAGTAATACCACACAAGAAAATCAATCAAATCAATAACAACAACATATATGGTGTGAAAAATATGTATACAAGGATCTGTGATGTACAATATTGTTTTAAGAGTACACTTACCATATATAACATACAGCTATGTTTCATTCTATACAGATTGTCTGTGTTGAATTGATTATGACTTTATAGTTCAGGATCTACTTAAATTTGGTATGCTTATTAGCTTAACTAGTCTAAGAGATCACCATGCCATTGGCATATGAAATAGTAGGCTCCAGCAGTTGTTAAATGGATATAGTATCTAAAAAAACTGACTTATTATAAGAATATTATTGGTGTGTCATACGTAAGAAACTTTCTATGTATATAATAGAGCACTTATTTTGAGACAAAAATGCAAAACAAAACAGACAATCATTCTAGAACAAATGAAGTATATAACTAATTACCATGCAAAAGAAGGTGAACCCTCATTTTGCAATAATTTTTTTTGAACAAATGAACATTCATTTTGAGACAAATTGAGTAAATATTTTGCATTAAATAAAAGTATGACGGATGCATTGTATCATCAATTTAAATAATACAGAAACTAGAAAAATATTATCCGTAATCTCCGAGGAACGGAGATGATAAAGATCTCAATTATTGTCATGTTGTGTCCTGTTCCGCCAAAAAAAAACACTCTTACAAGATGTCAACAATCTTCAAAATCAATTAACATTAAAAGTTAGAACAAATCCCTGGCAATTGTAGTGCTAAACATAAAAAGTGAAGGAATAATGGATTGGATGAAGTGTATATTTTACAGAGGTAACTAAAGCCCACCAAATAGTATACAAATACGTTTCATACAAAACTCAAACTGAGCATATATTGTAACAACAGTATCTGACTTGTGTTGTGAGTTGTTGCAGATATGTAGAGACTTGCTTTGGACCAAATCCTCAGATTTTACAAAACTGTCATTCTCAGCTCCCATACTGCTATTGCTACTGCTACTGTTAGGGCTATATATTCCATCATCAAATGCAACCATCCTGCACAAAACAGAGAAACATGATGCACAAACAGATATCCATCACTCAGAAAAGAAAAGAAAAGGTCACCGATTTTCACGAGACAGAGACATTGATCAGTATCTTAAGGTCCTTTTATAGCATAGAATTTGTTGCTCTATTATGCTACACGGCAGGCAAATGTGCTCGCTCTGCTCTGCTGGGACTTAGATATAGTAGGATGCCAATGGCAGATCTAGAGGATTTCATGATTCTCACATTCCTCTAGATTTGGCCGAGGTCTTGCGAAACCAATATTGATTGTCCATCAGATATGATTTTTTCTAAAACTAACCCATTTTATAGATTTTCCCTTTCCGTTTCCACTTAATTTAGAAGGCAGTATTTAATAGGTACAGCAGATGCACTAAATTTGGATCTGTTCAAAAATTTAAATTAAAACAAGAACAAAATTTGATAACAAATTCATCTTCTCTTTTCAACACCCACAAATCATAGTTATGGTCAAATTAGCAGCACCAGAAACTTCACGGATGGGATGACTGATTTTAAACATGAAAAATAATAACTTTTTGCTCAGAAAGTTAGGACCATCTCCGCTAGCGCTAAGACATGCATATAGGAGTATTTGTTAAAAAATATATATACATATATATCAGTGCCAGTTCAAATCTCTTGTGAACAGTGTCATAACTTAGACTAGAGCATTGGTATTGATTGAAACTTGAAGAGATTCTGCTAAGTAGAAGTACATTAACAAGTCATAATTGGATTTAATCAAGTTTAGATTCCCTTGGAAATAACGCCTAAATAAATTTGAATTTGAAATAGGGATGAGAAGTAAATTTTGGGCTGACTCTATATTTACTTCATTCATGTGTGGCAGTCAGACCTAATTTACCAACTATATTGGTTTGCAGTTTAGCTATTTGTGAATTTAAGGTATATAAATCTCCATATGACATCATACTCAACTTGGCCAACAACAAAATTCTGGATTGAAAAAAAAAGAAAAAAAAAAGAAGAAGAAGAAGAAGCATAACACATTAATTGTTTAAAATCCTCCGACTGGAAACAAATGTAAATGTATCAAAAATTTAATCCTAACGGTAGTCATCAGAAATATCATCCTCAAATTCAACATTGCTAGGACCCTGATCAATCATAGATTTGCTTTTAACTTTTGACAATCTACCAGAAGGTTTGAAGGGTTTCCTAACCTTCTCCGCCTGTAGCTCTAACCCCTTCTCTGAAGGCCTCCGTTTCCTTTTCGCGCGAGTTCCATCTGCATCCTCTGCAACAGAACAATCCATAGCTGCATAAAAAACCAAGAAGCTTTCAAAAAAAGCAACCAACAGAAAACATTCAGCACTAAGTTACTAGTTCAAGGGGATTAAAACACCAAGTGATATCCAATTTGGTTTTCCACGTCTAAAATGGATTTATTTCATATCAAGCTTGCATTAATCTGAGGATTTAAGAAAACATATTTCTATGTTTAAATAAGCATGTAGCAATACTTTCCACAATTTGCTTAGAAATGAATATTTCTACAAATGCTATCAAGAAAAATATAAAATGACTCCATGTCATTACTCTTTTCTGGAAACATCTATGTATTGTCATCTTAAGTCAGAATAATCAGAAATTCAGAATCAATGTGTTCCTCACCTTACCATACAAGTTAGATCGCTTTAATATTTCCATGACAAATATTAATCCAGCTGACTACTCACAACAACAAAAATTGACTCCTTTTGCTGGAAATGCTCCATACTTCTCTTTCTCAATGTAAAGCAGTGCATCAAATTTTATTTCATCGAAAAGAGATTAATGAATGATTAGTAGGAATACACACTCACTTAGTTGAACATCAATTCATTTATAATCTTAACTTAATAATTATCTCTACAACCGAAGACATCAACTATTAAAAGGAAGATGCTATAGGTGTGACCTGGTTTAGACGAGACCTGGCAGGCCCATGAGTTTCATTTAAACATGGTTGGACTTCGAATACACAGGAAAGCTAAGTTGAGCATTCAATATAACTCAGGTAACAAACACAGAACTGATCAACTTCGAAATGTGAGTTAAACCATCCTAAATCAATTCGAGAGTTGACATTCCTTCATAAGCAGGTGCCCATGAGTCAAATATTTTCAAATCTACACCTTAAAAATCTTAGTATGATCATGGTTCCTGAGAACAATAAGGATGAAAATCTCAACATAGAAATACACACACGTATGAAGGATTGACCAGACAATTCAAGAGTTGACATTCTTTCATAAGTAGGTGGGTGCCCAAGAATCAAATGTTTCCAAATTTACACCTTAAAAATCTCAGTATGATCATGGTTCATGATGACAAAAGGATGAACATCTCAACTTTATTATTACTTGCTCAAGCAGCTATACTTGAGTGCCAAAGGTCAGTTGGTTACTGAGGGTATTAAAGCAAATGCAGGAATTTTGAACATGTTCTTTAATATTGAAGTCATAATTATTCTCAACTTACCAATTTCATGTAAATATTAACTCAAGGTACTAAACTCTCTCGGTCATAAGGGTCATATGGATGTTACCTTCAAGTGGATTAGATGCATGGTTTGTTGCTTGTCCATTCTGTCCAGTCTCTTCGGAAAGTGGGGATCCAGAATGATTACTGTCTACCAGCTTGGAAGAACTCTTGACACACTTGTCTTGCTGCTCAGGAATATCCGGACATGGAATAGCTGGCAAGAAGCTTAGTTCTTCTTGTGACATATCTGAATCACTGAAAGCTGAATCCTTCTCCACCGTCACTATATCAACTTCTTCATCTTCATTAACAGTTTCTCTTATCTGCAAGTAGACGTATATATATTAGAAACACAGCAATGAAAAGTATATCTGCTATTGCTATGATATGTGAATTCCCTTTCACCTTTTCAGTTTCAGGCACCAGATCAAACTCGTCTTCTCGTTCTACATATTCCTCATTTTCCTCAAGTTCTTTGAAGTCAGGGGCAAATGCACTCCAGTTTTCAGTATAATCTTTAGCCCATATATAAACAAGGCCCGCTAAGGAAACAGAAACTACAATGGGGTGAACAGGATGCCATGCTAAATCCATCAAGGCTTCTTTTGGACCTTCAAGGATTTTCACAAGATGCCCTGCCCTATCCCAAATGTAGATCTTGTGCTCTCCTTTGCTAGCAGAACCTCCAACTACCCACTCACCATCGCCACTGAAACATGGTGCTTTCCAATGCATCTTGGTGATGGAATCTTGAAATTCTCGAAACAATGCTAAGCATTTTGACCCTACAGCCTTCAACTTCTCTACACTATCTAACTCGTCAACCGTCTTGTGTAGCTCATCAAGGGCTTTAAGTCCATCTTTTAAAGGAAGAAGGTTTTCATAGATCCTGATTGTTCGATCATTTGAATTAGTAAGTAGATACTGTCCATTCCTGCGGAATACTATGTTCTTGATCCCAGCCCCAGGGATAGTGGCCACAGCACGCACTTGAAGACTTCTGTGGTCTGTTATTAGTATTTCCCCTTTGGAGTTCCCCATATAAACAAGATCCCCATACTTGTTAAAGCAGGCAGCAGTTGGAGTGAAGAGAGGACTATCTGTTGATTTGTTGCGTGATGAAGGAACGAGACCAGTGTTCGTATCAGGACCCAAGACCGGTAGAACAGTTGTGCTTCCAGTATTTAAGTCAACAATCATGGGTGGAGAAGAGAGGGGACAGGCAAGACAGATAGATGGAGTGGAGGAACCAGGATGTAGACGAGCTTGTAGTGGTGTTTGCTCCAGCGTTATGCGGGATATCTTCTCGCCATTGGCGACATCCCAAAGCGTCAATGATTTGTCTGCAGTAGACACAAGAATACGGTGACCATACTTTGACCAACAGACACTTGTTATGGGAGCACCACCATTTTTATCCACTAGCTCCTTAGCGATACCCCTGGTCTCAAAATCCCAGATGACAAGACTTCCATCAGCGCACCCAGCTGGGAAAGAAAATCGAATCAACAATGATAAGCGAAGATTGTAAGAAACAAATCTTAATGCAGAGTAAGGCAGAAAAATATACACTCAGAGGAAGAAGATCCAATCGTTATGTAAAAAATACACACCAAAATCATGCTAACACCAAATTAAAGTATTATGATATCATTCATGAAACAAACTAAAAGCTATTAACCAAAAGAATAATATCATAGCTCAAATGTAACAACTACTACACTGTCACAATTCATGAACTCTCTCGTCTGAGCAAGATTTTGCTGCATCAGAGTTACCAGGAACGCACCTTGACTTGGTTCATGAAACAGGAACAGAATGTACATCGGAACATGACTAGGAACAAGGTATGATAGAAGTAGCCTTTGGTTGCTTAGTGACAAGATTGTGGAACATTCTTGGAGTTTATAAAAGTAATACAAAGTTTAATTATATATTGATGGTGTATCTTTATATACTACATAATTAAAGTGTAACTTTGCTGGAATAGTGGCACGATAGAAGTAGTCTTCTTTGGTTTGCTTAATGGAATGAATGTGCAACAATCTTGAAGATTGTAAAAGTAGTAATAACTAATGACTATAATTTTATATTCATGCTGCATATGTATAAATCAGATGATCTTGGAATCTAATTTTACCAAAGCAATAACAAATTTACAAAACGACAAAAAGTCACATTCCAACAAATTCATAGGATTACAAGCAAACCATGGCAATACTGGTGCAGGGCATTAAAAGAGTTCCCTGTTTTATTGCTCTGACATGGTACTGATCATTTTACCTTTCCAGTTCGCAAAGGATCCACTTTTCAAATGGGAGGAACCAGAGCAAAAATCATAGGGTGCCTAGCAAATTATAGTAACAACTAACAATGTGATACACTATCAAAGATAATTGTCAAGCCAAGCATAAACAAAATCAGTCACAAGGTTAAACATGTACAAATTTGAAATAAATCAACTAACAGATATCCCTTGTCTTCATTACTGTTAGAACACAATGAGGGGTAGCCTCATCAGAGGACCACGAAACTGACCACACCGAGCAGACTTGCAAAGAACAAGAAACATCAGACAACCAAAAACTAATATCCTGTAACTCATATCCAACTACTTAACCCATAAATCCTCAAAATTACACAAGAGCCACCCAAAACCAAGGCTGCTGTGCTGTTACTTGAGATGGTTATGTTTTTTCATTCTAACAGAGAACAATGCATAGAATTTCTCTTGTAAATAATACTAAACAAAACTCAGAAATCTGTGGAGGAAAAGAAGAAATAGTGGCTTTTCAGTTTTCAGACTCATATTTGTTAAACAGGTAGCAAAAGAGTTCCGCAGATAGTAGTTTTCAGAGGAAACAAACAATGCCTCTAGGGCACCAAGTCAAATTCGCAGCTTTTACAAGATACCCACAATCGCTGCATTCTAGTAAGAGATGAAGACAGTTTGTGGGCAAGTGAAAGCATATTGGAAACAATAATTTACCGGCTAGAAGCGTTCCACGACGATTAAAGGCGATACATTTCATGAGGCCATGTTCCAGATACTCCTCTATCACTTCTGGAAAATCACCCTGCAAGGGATCTTCAAAAACACAAATTCGTACACGATACTATTAGAGAATTTGGAGAGAATAGGGAGAGACACGCCATTACATTCAGAAAAAAAAAAAAAAAAAAAGGAAAAAAATTAACGGGGGAGGAAAGTTGAGGAAAAAAGGGAGAGAGATGGAGATCGCTCACCGATTATGGAAGCATTCATGAGGTCCTTGAGCTTGGGAAAACAGAAGGCTTAATGATTCTGGTAACGGAAGCTCTGTTTAAAAATGAACCAGTGGCTGGTTCAAAGCAACAGTGAAGAGCTTGAGCTTCTATGAATCTATGGCGATGTTGCTCCCGTGGAAGAAGAAGTGGTAGTGCAACTCGGACTTAACCGGATTTTTTAGACGGGCAAAACCGACCCGCAAAGTAACCCGCAAAACCGAGTTTCCGACTGTAATACCTTGCTTCATTAGGTCTCCCGGAATATTGGTACGATTCTCATTCAAAATGATTTTCTTTAAATAAAAAAATTAATAATGCATCTGCTTTCTTTGTTCAAAAAAAAAAAAAAAAATTAAAAAAAAAAGTATTACTTCAAATTAGACGACAATAACTCGGAATTTGAAGATCAAGTCACTCAGACAAATAAGACAAAAATATTTAGGATCTGACTGTCAAATGAACCACAATAGATAAAAAATTGTGAATAATCAAAACCGAATGCATTGGAACTATCATCATCAATCCGAATAATCAAGTTGAAAACATTATAATCATCCCCACAACTTGAAGAACACGAACAACTAACCAACGATTGCACTTAAAGCTTAGGGTGACCACATGAAGGGCTCTACCAACTGTTTCTCGCCACCATTAGGTCTACCATATGTTTAGCAACAAATCGAATGCTGACTTTGATGGCTTTGAGCAAACAACCACCTTCTAAACCACATTTTCCTTCCTCGCAACCGTCTCTTGTTGAGAGAGAGAGAGATGAATGTGATAGTGTTAAGGATCAAACTCTCACATACACGAGAAAATTAATTAGAATGGAGATGAAAGTGAGGAGTAGGGGTGTAATCGAGCCGAATCAAGCCTA
>JAYMTH010002709.1:0-12093 GCA_036897465.1 Pelargonium australe
TTAACGGTAGGTACTAAATTGGGTTTCAAATCAAAGTTTGGGTACTAAGTCTGGTACAATTAAAGTTTAGGTACCAAATTGGGTTTCAGCCCAAAATTTGGATACTTTCGGTGCGTTTAACCCTTTTTTTTTTTAACAAAGTAAACTTATAGTTTATTAATACTTCAAACTGAAGATAAAATTATAAGACTGAAAAAGAGATTGAATACTTAACTAGTTCGCAGACTACTCGGTTCGCAGATCAATCCAAAAATAGAGAATTGTGATGAGTCACAATTGCTAAAACATCATGAATTATCAAAGCAAAGACGCTAGATCTCTCCATGTCAGCTTGAATAATCAAATTGAAGTCACTAAAATCCTCTCATTCAGCCTTAAGAGCACGAACAACTGACAACATTTGCACTTGAAGTTTAAGCCGACCACGAGGAGTGCTCTTTCAACCGCCTTTCGTCATCATCGTGTATACCATTTGATTTGATAGCAAACTCAAATTTCGATCTGATAACTCTAACCAAATCACCACCTTCCAAGTCATCTTCTCTTTCTTTGCAATCGTCTCATGTTGCCCCCAACACCAACCAAAAAATATACCGCGAATTTACGCGTAAATCTGCAAACTCTAACAAAATCTTAACTTGCTATCAGAACGAGAAAGACCGCAATTTTCTATAAGCAAATCCAAGAGACTGACGCTCTAAAATCAAGTGCAGCCGTAGTCAAACAAAAATCTTATCCGACTCTCAAAACGATAGAGAGAAAGAGAGGCACACAATTTTTTTTGTTTTTATATATAATGATGTTTTTGATTTATAATGTAATTTATATTTACTCAGAATTTAAAAAATCCTTATCTACTTTAAACAAATCACAGTCTCTTATTGTAATAGTAAAATGGTGAGTATTTTATATAAAAATCAGTCTCTTCAGCTTATACCTCGGTTGAAGCATTTAAAGAAAATTTTGGTATCTTTCTAGTCAGTAATGGAAGCAATCGCCCTTGCCATCGTAAAATAAGAGCTCCTGAATTTGCCCATTTGCAGAAGACTTTAGTTTACTAAACGAAATTTTTACTCTCTACATATATTTTACTTTTATCTATCTCAAACAAGCTCTAAGCTTAATGGTAATGTAATTTACCAACCTACTTAGTTAGTGCTAACCAAAATGAAACCAATTACTTGACTTACTTAGGTCATGTTACTTATGTTAAATCATAAATGGACCTATGTTAAATGGGTTAAAATTTAAATTGAAAATAGAGAAGAAATATATTGATTAGAACAAAGAAAATAAACAATAACACCATCCCTATAAGCAACCAAAAAAAAAATGTCCAATTGAAACCGTGAACTCAAAAGCAAATGTCAGATTGAGAAGACAACAAAAAATGGCCATCATCTTCTCAATAACTGCCTATATATTATCCCTTCTCTGCAAAAGCAAAACCCACCAAACAAATTCCCCAATCTCCACAACATGAATTTGCTCCCATCTTCTTCTTCTTCTTTTTCAATTTCCATGACACCACAAGTAATTGAGCTCTTCAATTCCTTCCACATTTTTCATATTAAGTGGTTTCTGAAATTAATTAATTAATTTTGTGTATATATGTACAGGTGATGAAGATAGTGTCAGTGTTGATTGTAGTGGCATTGGTGAGTTGTGGCGGAGCAGAGTGCAGGAAGGCCAAGAGGAAAGGAAGGATCCTGGAATCGTTCGAGTACAGAGCTATAAGTTGCAGAGGTCACACGGCGTCGCTCACGGACTTTGGAGGCGTCGGCGACGGCAAAACCTCCAACACGAAGGCCTTTGAGGCGGCGATCAGTCACCTGAGCCAGTACGCCTCCGACGGCGGTTCTCAGCTGTTTGTTCCCGCCGGGAAGTGGCTCACCGGAAGCTTCAACCTCACGAGCCACTTCACTCTCTTCCTTCACAAGGATGCTGTTCTTCTTGCTTCTCAGGTACTACTCTTAACTAAAGCTGTTAAAATAGACCGGACCAGCCGAGTATCCGAAACTCAACTCGTTTTTTTCTAGCGAGTTTGGATCTGAAAAATAATGTGTTTTATGCGTAAAACTTTAAACTCGACTGACTCGAACTTTTGTCACCTCTACTGTTAACTCCTCCCCGATCCTCTTGCTTCATTATTGTTAGAACACAAATGCAAATAAACTGAATTTAATGTTAGGAAGAGTCACTGACTAAGTCGATCTCTTAAAACGTTTGTGGCACTGCACGGGACAACTAATTACACATTTCATTTCATACCCTCAACAGTCCAATTTTTTGGATTCTTTCCTAAAAATAATTATAAATAAAAGCATTCACGTGACTCTAAAACAACCCCACCCTATTCTTGAATTTTCAGGAAGGAGAAAATGATCGATTTTGTTGGTTTGTAAAAAAGTGTAGTGTTAATTTTGGTGCACTGTTGAAATATAGTAAACCAATATAGTAACTCTGAATTTGTTTTTCCATCCAAAAGTACGATGTGCATTTATGTGAAATCATAATAAAACAGTAACGAGCTAATTAGAATTATTTGCACAATTAAAAATTTGAAAAATCAGAGTATTTCTCGTATCATAATCACTCGAGTTTACAATTTGAATTCGACCCCTTAGGTATATACAATTCAATCCGACCTAAAATTGATCGGATTGGATCATACAAATTCGCTCTTTTTATACTAAAAGTGAGAAAGTATCACTTGATGTAGCAAAATGAATTTGTTTATAAATAAATAACTGATTTGTCTTATCCAATCTTATTCATATTTTTTCATGACAAATCTTATTTTATTTGTAAATTGATAAGCATATGCGTACAAAGTCAGATTCAAATTGTCTGAAACATTTAATTTTCGTTCTCAAATAAGAGAATGTTTTTAGTTTTCTAAATAAATCTGAATATGCTACTATCAAGACAAATTGAGTCAAGTGGTCTAAATAATTCGGATTTTCTTTGAGGTCTCTCCCTGCTGATGGTTGGAGTGAGTTATATGGGTTTAAATGAGATAATTACCCCTGTCGTGTATTATTGTTTTATATAAATACATGTCATTACTTTCGGATAACCAAAATTTGAAATTATCAAGCATACAAATTTGATATTTTTCTCTTTCTAAAAAAAACTACTCCTAAATTGTATAGTTTGGACCCAAATTCGTGAACAAGTTGGTTGTGTCGATTGGACAAACCTGCTCATTTTTACCCGTTCGTAAATTTTAAGTTCTCTACACTCTACCGTAACTGTAAAAATACACTAGCATTGAATGATTTTGGTTATTATTGGGTGATTTAGGACAAAAATGAATGGCCAGTGATTAAGCCATTGCCATCGTACGGCCGAGGAAGAGATGCAGCAGCTGGACGGTACGCCAGTCTCATATGGGGCACCAATCTCACTGACGTTGTCATTACAGGTAATTAATTAAATTAATTCAGCAATGTTATATGTATAAAAATCTTAGGACATTAATGTAAGGTGGACGAATTAAAATCTATCATGCGTATTTATAAATTGGACGCTTTGTGCCAAAAATTTATGAGAGTAGTTGTGGTATTGTATGTGTCGGGTTATTATTCGTTCAAATTTCAAAATTAATTATTTTTGGTTGAATTTTAAACTTAATTTTGAAATATAAAAAAATTAGTACTTGCCGCATATACTGTCACATCGTTTTGACACTTTTGTTTTCTCAATCACGATCATGATGATGATCAGGGGACAACGCCACCATCGACGGTCAGGGAGAGCTGTGGTGGCAACAGTTCCACAAGGGCAAGCTCAAATACACCCGTCCGTATCTGATCGAGATCCTCTACTCATCCAACATTCAGATCTCTAATCTGACGCTCCTAAACTCACCATCATGGAACATCCATCCTACCTACTGCAGGTGATTAAAACCCTCTCGCATTATTGGAGCCATTGATTAGCTTGTTAATCATGATTAACTTTGAAATTTAAAATTGCGTGCAGTGATGTACTTGTGCAAGGAATCACAATCATAGCTCCGGTCACTTCTCCAAACACTGATGGCATCAATCCAGATTCATGCACCAACACAAGAATTGAAGACTGCTACATTGTCTCCGGAGACGACTGTGTCGCCGTCAAGAGCGGCTGGGACGAGTACGGCATTGCCTTCGGTATGCCGACGAAGCAGCTCGTGATACGTCGACTCACTTGCATCTCGCCCTTCAGCGCCGCCATTGCCCTTGGGAGCGAGATGTCCGGCGGGATCCAAGATGTGCGGGCCGAGGACATTGTGGCCATCAACACTGAGTCCGGCGTCCGGATCAAGACCGGAGCGGGCCGGGGAGGGTTTGTCAAGGACATATATGTGAAAGGAATGAGCCTACACACTATGAAGTGGGTCTTCTGGATGACCGGGAACTATGGCTCGCACGCTGACAATGGCTACGACCCCAACGCCTTGCCGGAGATCAAAGCTATCAACTACAGGGACGTGGTGGCCGAGAATGTGACCATGGCGGCCAGACTGGAGGGGATATCCAACGACCCGTTTACGGGTATATGCATGTCGAATGTGACAATAGGGTTGGCCAAGAAGGCGAAGAAGGTGCCATGGACATGCACCAATATTGAAGGGATCACCAGTGGGGTGAGTCCTCCGCCGTGTGGCCTCTTACCCGACCAAGGACCGGACAAGATCACGGCTTGTGATTTTCCGATTGACAATCTCCCGATCGACTTAGTAGAGACCAAAAGGTGTTCTTTTGATATGGGTTATATTTGATGTACCTACCTGAAACCCATTAATATGTAAGACCCAGCCTATATTTCTTTTCAATGGAAACTCTACTTTCTATGAACATAACTCACTTCTTCAGTATTTTCCAGTCAACAAGTAAAACATCGAGAAAATCGTACCACAAAACGCAAAGCAAACACATATTTTCATATCATATTTGAATTAACATCCCACTCCAACCATGACAAATATGCGTATAATCAAGAGTTTACAGTCTCACATCACAACTAGGCAGAATCTTCCTTTAGTAACATGACTGAGAGATGAAAGAAACAAAAATACCTGAACTTGCCTCGGCTTTTGACACTACTACAAGCCCGGGGGAGGAAGCGGAAGTTGTTGTGCTGGAAGCTTCCAACTTCTAATTAACATGATTGTTTCTATATATGCATGCATGTCTCAAGCAAATATTTCATCTCTTTCCGTCAAGGGTCTGATGGGTGCCATACAGTATTTCGCTAAATCACAGTCAGGGCCACTTCTCTAAAAGTCAAGAGAAGATATTATCACATCATATGAATCTCAATGGAGCAGCTCCGGATTGAACTTTATAGACTCCCTCCAGATGAGCTCCTTGATGTCTTCTTCCGTGAAGGTTGGTTGCTCAAAATCAAAATTGAAAGCCCTTGGACACACAGGCTCCTCGTTGATATCATGAAGAGGTGCCAGGTATGGGTGGCATAGCGCCTCATCAACTGTATACAGCCAAGGACGACTAGAAATTAATTATCACCGGACATAACTATCTTTCGTAATTGTTTAAGTTCTCAGCAAGAAATATCCGCATGTTAGAGAATCATCACATTTACCATATCATTACCTGTAATTCGCCTGTTTGGATCAAAGACAAGCATCTTCTCCAGCAAATCAACAGCACCAGCAGACATATTAGGAAACTTGACAGAGAATGGTTGCTTTGGGTACTGTGGCAGCTGCCTCACATATCTTCTGGCATTATCACTTCTTAGAAACCCAAGGCTGGAGTCATCGGGTGAACCTAGAAGCTTTTGAAAGCAGAAAGAAATAATGAAGAACAAGCTATTATTATTTTATCTTTAATGACACGCCGTACACATTTAAACCTCCTATTTCAACAAAGATGCTTATCTTATCCCGGAAAACAGCATTTAAATGCAGGAAGAAAAAAAAAAAAGTATTACCATGTCAACATCAAAAGTCAACAGAAATTCAGAAAAAAAATTAGTTAACAGGAAATACAAAAAGTATTCTGCTACCTGGAAATGGGTAATGGTAAGACAATGGAAAGCTACACCAACATCGAACTGTCAATAACCTAAGCCAACAGTTCAACCACCCATTGCACCGCGATATTGGAGATATAATAATCAACGACACATGATACATATTGAAATTATGTTAATCAAATTTGCACACACATAAGGAACCTTTTAATTTTTAATACTACCATAAATTATCATAAAAAAATAAAATAGAAGACCAACTTTTAACTTCAATGGAAGGAATTGAGGTGACTGTTAAGTAGAAAAGTTACTTTGCAACAATATTTTCTTAGAAATTATAGATCCTTAAATTGTTAATACTTCAGAAAACAGGGAAGTAAGAACTGAAGAGTTTCTTTAATTTGAACATTAAGATAAATTTGTCACAGCAGAAAACAAGGAGCAAATGGTCCTGATAGATTCGCCACAACTGAGAATAAGGGCAGCTGATCCCGATAGATTTGTCACAACAACAAGGTCCATCAGGCCCAACCATCAATCCCTGGATTGAGTTATAAAATAGCGGAAGTAGAAGAATGGCAAAGTGAGCACTAAATGGGAATCCATGGTCAAAATATATGTAAGGGTCTAGCAATTAAAGATGACAAATGTTCAGATGCAAGAATGGTGTGACGAAAGTGTAGAAATTAACAGCAAGTATGCTGTAGAGTAGAATCACTGAGGTAGTAACAAAAACTCAAAAAGCATACCTCAGTTATTAGTCTCAGTTGATGAACATAATCTCTGCCAGGGAATAGAGGTTGCCTTGTCATGATTTCACCAAGAATGCAACCCACAGACCAAATATCAATTGCCCCAGTGTATTCTGAATAGTTAAGAAGCAACTCCGGTGCCCGGTACCAACGAGTAACAACATACTCAGTCATAAAATCTGTTTCAGATGTAGTCCTTGCAAGTCCAAAGTCTCCAATCTTAAGATCACAATTAGCATTTAGGAACAAATTGCTGGGTTTTAGATCACGATGCAAGACATGTGCTGAATGTACATACTTGAGCCCTCGCATTAATTGATACAGAAAGTACTGCAATGGTTGCATTTTGATATCATAGACAGCTCAAGTTAGTACCATAATATACAATATCTAACATCAAACTTCCAAAAATCATTAAGCTTGCATTTCTTTGTGTATCTGATCTTAGGAGACAAACTGAAAATTCTAACTCTCTCTCTCTCTCTCTCTCTCTCTCTCACACACACACACACACACACACATTATAGTACAAATTATTAAAAGTTTGGCTAAATAGTTGTTGTGTTTTGATGTACATGGTAGTTATGTGAAAAAGGTGAATAAGATAGTTCCCTAATGAAGAAACAAAGGATTTTCATAAAATAAACAATGAGTCAGTAGAAAGGCAATTGGATAGTTATCTACGACCAAATATTTCCAAGATAGTGCCACCCTACAGAAACGAGGCTGAGGGAAAACATCTGATATAATTTTTGTAGGCTATGCCGGCTGAAGGTGTTGAATTTCAGTTACACAGTAAATGTGAAGTCCAATATGCATGAGAGAAGAAAAAAAAGGATTAGTGGTACCAACCCGACAATGATCATCAGCCAATTGTTGGTTGGAACGTATTATCTGGTGAAGATCAGTATCCATTAAATCATAAACAATGTAAACATCATTGAAGTTTTCTCTTCGTGGAGGTCGTATGATGTCTTTGATGGCAATAACCTGCACAATTAAGCAGTAACTGTCACAAGAAGAAAATGATAATATTTGTGAAGTTCCATCTCACCATAGAAAATGAGGCATGCAGAAAAATTTAGATGAAAATGTGATATCCAGAAAGGTAACAGTAAGTAATTACCAATTCCCTTATATCATATAGTATCAAATAATGTACAATTAGCAAAACATAAGCAGAAACATGCAACAAAAACTCTGGTTCCCAACATTAAAAGTTAAGATATTCCTGCGGACGACTACAAAGCGAGTGATCCATTGGTATGTTACGATTAGTTTCAAAATCTTTACAAACAGAAAGCTACATACAGAATTTGACTCAGATAATTAGAACACAATTTCTAAATGAAGAATAAAAATAAACCGAGCTAGATACAACATAATGGGAGTTTTGAATGAAACTAACATTTTCATGATCCATGTGCCGCAGGAGCTTAATCTCTCTTAAAGTCCTTTTAGCATCTATCCTGTTGTCAAATGCATTGCCAATCTTCTTAATAGCAACTTCCTCACGTGTCTCCGAATTCACAGCAGCACTGAAGTAAATGAAAAAATAACATCTTCCTTCACGTTGTCGATAACACTAAGAAATTACAAGTCAAATAAAAGAGAATGTGCAACTATTTGTTACTTCTTTAACTTAGCACATGAATGAATGATAAATACCACACTCGAACACAATAGACACCCTCAGCTCATGAGAACCCATTAAATTTCAAGACAAGGACAACCATAACTGTATGATTATACCACATATGCAGATAATAAAAAAAAAATAGCAGAAAAACTTCTGCCTTAATTTGTTTGCGCACATACGGATTATTATCTATATCTCAGAAGAAAATATTAATTGCTTTCTGCAGTGAAAAGCAGACATGACATGTCCTGGTTAGGAGTGATTAGATGGTGTGGAAACAGGAAGATAACCCAATAATTCTATCTCCAGAGTCCAGAAGAAATTAGTACAGAGACTCTGGATGATGATTAGCACAACAAAGGTTTTGATTGGATGATGATATTGGTGAAACATTATGGATTACTTCTGTAACAGAAGATACATAATGCTGCAACCTTCCTTTTAAGAAAAACTATGCAATCTTAAAACAAAATTATCAAATATACTGCATAGTGCTTCACACGTGTAGAACACTAGAACCTGCTTGACAATGTTCTTAGAATTATTACTCTATCTAATGTTCATTGATTGATGGAACGATTCCCATGTGCATGCCATTTTACTTCAAAAAGTAGTCTTTAATTAGGCTGAAATGAAAGACAAAAAAAAAAAAAAGGAAAATAAATTTTACAAGTTTTGACACTCATGAATACTACACAGACAAGAGCAATCAGCTGCACACCCCTGATTCAGAAACTTCCCTGCACTAACAAACATACCAAGAAAGATATATTTCAACTCAATGCTTAAAAAGCACACTTGCACAGTAATTCACAACAAGGATCAGAACTAAACAAAACTAAACAGGGAAAAAAATAAATAAAGTTTCTATTTTTTTCAATTTACCTCCTGCAATCAGACTTTCAAAGTATGTTTGACATCAATTGTTATTTCACATTCTTAAAATCAAGACAATAAACACAACCAGATTTGACCTTCCAGTTTCCACCAATACATATAACTGAAAAAAGAACATCTCTACTACACAATACCAAAGAAATCAATGCACAAGCTCAACATTCCAGCACAAACTTAACTCTACCCCCAAAACTATACATACAAACGCGGTGACAAATGCTTATATAATAGGATAAATCACTTAACAACCAAAATAATAAAAACGTAACAAGCAAAATTTAGTAAATTAACAAAACACCTAAACCCAGTTATAGCCCACACCACAATTTTGATTTAGAAACACTTTGATTATCCTTAAGAAAGTACATTTTATAGCTTTACTTACCTTCCATAACACATAGCACTCCAATGAATAGAGTAACCAATCCATAACAAAGGAGCACATTTCACTAGATCAAGGACCCTCCCAACAAAAATCAAAAGCAAACCAATTCAATCAACCAAATAATTATAAAACCCTTAAAAAAACAATAATAAGTACCTCAAAAACTATCACACACACACCTCTCATCAAAACCAAACAATTAAGAAAAACATACCAAACCCAGAAAAATTCAGGGCAAAAGCAGGTAATAAAGCAATGATGATGAAGAAGAAAACCATACCAAACAATACCATAAGCTCCCCTACCGACGGGGCGTATGGGAGGGACGTACTTTCTGGGGACCTCAAAGAGATTACCGTAGACATTGTACTGCACGTAGAGTCCGCCATGGGTGGGCACACCTCTGATGTTGTGCTGGTCAGAGTTGGGCTCCGCAGACATGGCTGAACCAGAATCAGAGCTAATTTTAGTGGAAGAAGAAGAAGAAGAAGAAGGTAAATTTGGGGGTAGTGGATTTGGATAGGTCTCGAGTCGGGATCAATATAGAGAGTTGTTGGTGTTGGTCATTGAATTTTCTTAATTATTTGGACTGTGTGAGAGTGAAAGTTTTGAAGTCTCGGAGCTTGCCTGGAAGATCCGTCAGAGAAGAAATGTCTTTCAACGAAAACATAAAAAAGCTTTCTTTTCGCAAGAATTGGTGTGCTCAGCTCTCTGGTCAACGATCATCAAAACAAACTACAGTGCTGCTATTTTGTTTTGTTTACTTCTTTCTCATTGGATTTTCTTGCATTTTCTTTATCAACTACATGGTCAAACTTTTTTTCTTGTCTATATTCTGATTTTAATGGTTGTATTTTTAATCAATGAACCAATCTTTATCAGTGTATTTTTATCATAATTGGTGCATCAACTTTAGGTCAATAACACGAAATTATTGACCAATTTGAGTTAATATACAGTATATTTTAGAAAACTAACGACATTTAACATGAAAATTGAAAGTCACGATCAAATATTTAGCTTTGTTTACTTGAACCTAATTTCTCAAAGAGAATCCAAAACTCCAAAACCACTTGTTCCAACATTGTTTAGTGTCAATCATGTTGAAAGATTTACACTCCATGTCGGATTACTTATAGAAACCCTAAAATAATTTCACCAATTTAAATATTAAAGACTCAAAATTCTCAGTCGGATAACAAGTGTCTATCTGTTTTTAGAGAGTTAACAAAGTTTAGAAGTTTCAATTGATAAAAGAGATGTACTTATCCACATCTTCCGTACTCGCCATCCAAGAGAGGGAGAAACATTCTCATTGTACGTAGCTAGGAATTAAAATAGACTCCATCTTGGTCAATAAGCATTTTAATGAAAAAAGATCACTATAATTCATGAGTAGTGTGTTGAAAGATGCTTATGAAGAAGTATAAAATATAAAAGTTGCCCTACATAATTGAAACTCTTACAAATAAACATTTGTAAAGGATTATCCAAAAAAAAAAATGCGTTTAATCAAATAATCATGTAGAGTATAGTTCTCAGTCTCGGCAAATTCGACATGAAGATACAATTCAAAATCTACTATAAAAGTAAAAACGCTAGAGGACTTCATTGTAGAAACAAATAGGCCCACAGTCACATGTGAGATCTATTTAGGAGGCAAGGAGCATAGTTCGTGGTTAGAACTATCAAGGAACTAAGTGTTCGAAGCCGTATTCACGTTTCCTTTTCATCTTCGGTATTTATATTTTACTTGTAAGAAATATTTGAAAACTAACACATTAAAGATCAGTTATTAATTCATCAAAAACTAGTCCATCTTTATTGAATTGTACAGCACTTTAAAAGAGTAGGGTGTAAACATTAAAGAAGCAACAACAACTTGCATGTGGATGGGTCTATAATATTATTGGTGGTCGGTGTTTAATTATTTCAAGTTATAGTTAGGGTCCTGAATTAAATTACATGAATATGTTGGCTCATTTCTTGTTCCACTTGATAAATGACATCATCTTCATGACATCATCTTTTCTTTTTCTTTATGAAGCTTCCAACCAACATTCAACCATCAACCACCACTAATTGACTCATCTATTAGTAAATAGTTATATATTTCTGGATCCCTTGTAATGTTTTTTTTTTTTTCTATGTTATCTCCTGTCCTCACACTTTAATCGTTTTGAGCCTTACACTGTACTATTTTATTAATTTACCCCAAATGACATGTTGTAGCCGGTAAGTGCATGCCATGTCACCAAAGTTGTCTTGTCATTGCTCCACGTCACGAAAAATGCCACGTCACCATGCGTATATGGCAAATGAAACGTTGTTTCTTCTTCTTCTCTTCTTCATCGATTCGATTCTTCTTCTTCGACTCGATTCGATTCGATTCGATTCTTCTTCATCTTCTTGCCGGCGCCGGAAAATTCATAGCT
>JAYMTH010002710.1:0-12091 GCA_036897465.1 Pelargonium australe
AAAAAATATATATATATATATATATATAATATATTGAATTCTCATGTGTACTAATTTATTTTTCAGAATAAATGGCTCTGCTATTGTTGACTAGTCCCCACCTCTTTGTTGTAATTGCAATTCCAACTAGACGAGCATTCGAGTCGAGACTAAAATTGTTAAAGACCGGTTCGATTCGATGTTTTTTACTTAACTTGAGTTCAGTTAAATTAATAAACGAACCGGTTTGCGAGACCATCCAATCACAAAAAGCTCGGATTGAGTTCAGCTCGAGCTGGAGTCTGTTGAGCTCGAGCGGCTCATTTACATCCCTAATAGATGATTGTGCATGATGTTCTTGTATGTATAGTGAAAAGAACTTCTAAAATATGTGAACATCATTATTTCCAGCAGACAATTGGTATACTTTTCTTGCACTCAACATAATCCAAAATCAATAAAAAGAAGGAAATTTCTAAAAAACAAAAAGAGAATGAGACTTTTGGAGCTTTTTGCTGCACTTGCTTTGACTTCTACAATTCAGGTAATCTATCACTCTCTCTCTAAAGCTTACACTATCTCAAGATTCAGCACTTGAAATTTGATGGAGAGACCTATATAGGAGCCTAATGGACAATAATCCTAAGCTGATCTTGCAACGACATTGGCTCGTCGTCTATTCAGTTCGGGCCAATCAAGCTTTCACGCCTGTGCGATTGCTGGCTGAGGAACATCCACTAATCGCTCCATTGTTTGCAGCTGATCATAAGGAGCAATCTGCAGCGTAAAACAACATATCAGAAAGCAATTACAGAGTGTAGTTATGGAAGAGAATGCATATATGCATAAATCGCGTAATGTAGCAACACTAGAGAGCATAGTAGAGCAACTCAATAATGAATACAATGAACACACAGTTTGGGAGCTGAATGTGTGTATTTATGTGTAGCTGTAGAGAACACAAGTTGAGAAGATTCGGAACAATCAACTTAGACTACTATTATCCGATGGTTGCTATCAAATTAACTATTATGCTGTGGCGAAAATACCTAAGAGTCGAGATACTTTGTACCTTAATCATGCCACCAGCTCAAGTCTACAGTTCATTGATTCATTCGCTATATAATAAGAGGTTTGGTTCCCGAAACAGCAAATCTAGCTAAGTAGGTTTCAATTTTTTTTTGCAATACCAAATAAGTGATTTTGCTTGCACTGGCTTAGCAAGATACTGCAGCAACCAAGTTCTCAATTCTGATCCAAATGAGCGTACTCTTATCTTTTTTAGGAAGTTAGTTATGCAGGAATTGTCAATAGTCTCCTTATAGTAAGTTAGTATCTCTTAAGTTTGTTATAAGACACGATGATACAAGAGTAAATATACTACACTTACTTTTCCTTAATTTTCTCAAAATAGAAATAAGGAAGCTCATTTTGGCACGGTAACAAGTTCATTTTATCCGGGATTCATAATATAAACTCAAGTCACCTGACTAAATCCATCTGGCCATGTAATTGAGACGGCATAGTTTCCCATGGGCTGGATTTCTTCTGGTTCAATATCCTCTGGAATATCACTATATTGCAGTTTTTGCTCCCCAGTCCATTCATCCTGTCCCAAAAGAGGATCACGAAAAATAAAAACAGTTGGTCATGAGGAAGATCAGAGACAATGACCATACACTTAAATGACTAAATGGAATCTCACTGAAAAGTTAGTCTCGTTTCTTCAGGAAAATGAATAAAAACAAAAATTTGCTTTCATGGCAGTGTCGGGCCATATTGGCTCAGTTATTGTATAAGAGCAAATATACCAATCCAACATTGTATTAATTCTTCCATTCAAAACAATGAGATATTATACAAGTTAACTGACTAAAAGAAATCACCACATACCACACTTTGGGCAGACCGGTCATTCCGTCTAACAGTTGCAGGATGTAGAAGAAATGCTTCATCTGAATCCGGTACCTTCACCCTGATTGCCTTTATGGATTTATCATAAGTGACAGCTGTTGACACTGGAATAAAGAAAAATGTTGTTTAAATAAAACCCAAACCCAATAATTTGTGGAATTCTAATAAACAAATGTGGTTTTTGGTAAGCACAATTAGAGGCAAACGAAGAACCATGACCAAAGTTTTAATTCTTAGGTTCTCACAGTTGGTAATTTCTAAGCATGTAGTTCTTGACAATCTCAGAAAATTATCAGCAATCAATATCGGTTTCAGAATTGAAATTTGCAACATGTTATTGTACAAAGTACAAATGTTAATAATTTTCTTTATAGCAATATTGGTATTTTCTTTCAATATCAAAACAGGCCATATGTTTGGTTATAGTTCTCTCCGAGGACTAGACAAAACTGTTTTCCTTATGAGACTGTTGGGTATAGGATATACCTTGTTGCCGAATCTTGGCACATTGTTGCACAACACAAACTCCAAGGTTTTGAAAGATCTGAGAAACTTCGCCTAGAGGATCAGCCACCACTTCAGGCATTCCACTATCTCCAGAAGCAGATAGCTATCAAAATAAAACAAATTAACATTTTCAAATTTGAATTTCGTTGCCCAGCATGTATGCTAGACTTTCCACATTCCTGATAAGTAACAAACTACTAAGAGGAAACTGAAACTGAACTGCAAAAGATGAGTGCTAGAAATAGTTATAACCAAGATATCACCACCAAAAGTTATTTGCATAAAGGCCAAACTGCTATACATAACTAAAACATGGATTATTTTTGGAATAGTGACTTTAATTTCATCAAAGAAACAGGTGAGAACTTGAGAAGTGTTCATCAGGAGCCAGGACTATAAAAACATGTAAGAAAGCCATAGAAAACTATGATAAAAATATTACTCCTTCCGTCCCATATTGAGTGTCATTTTAAAGAAAAATTAAAAAGAAGTTAGTTAGTGTTATACATTTACTCTAGTATACCCATGAACATGTGTTGTAAAAAACTCAATGGATTACTAAGCAACAAATTATATGGATAATTTTGTGATTCATGCAGGACTAACTTCCTAAAATGGAAAGATGCCACTCATTTGGGGACAGAGAGAGTATTATCTATATAAGTTCTAAAAAAAGTGTTTCAGATACATGAATTACATCATACAGAAGTTTCAGTTACAATACTTAGCATAGGACATACATTTGGTCTGATGGGAAGATCAAATAGATTAGGGATTCCAAACTGTTCGACAACCTGCAAACAATCCAATTTTCATGTTAAGTTCAATTATCTGACCCAAGATTTTCCAAATTTTCTACAGAGCAAGTACAAATAATTGGCAGATAGTGTGCATGCCTGCAATCCTGAACCTCTACCAAATGGATAGTATCGTTTCCCATCAGCATCAAAATGGCACATATTCTCAACAACAGCAACACAAGGCACCTACACGCATGAACAGAGAACAAATGTTTGTAAGATTTCGTTAAATAAACGATGTTCTTTGTATGCACAATTAACTTGTCTCTTCTTGTTACAAGGAGATGTTTTACGAGGAACCCCTAGGCGATCGTATGATAGAAATGCACACCTTGAGCTTTGAAAACATGCGAACTCCTTTGGCAACATCAATGAAGGCTAGCTTCTGAGGGGTAGTAACAATAACAGCAGCAGTCAATGGGAGTACCTGAAAATTTGATTATGCACAACTCAGAAACTAATGCAGTTGAGAATGGTGTGACAATTTTTTATTATAGATATTGGTATAAATTCGATTTGATGCCAAGCTTAAGACTAATGATAAAATTAACATGTGTCAAGGAAACCAAATGAAAAATTAATTAGATGTTATAAAAACATAGAACCAAGTAAACAAGCACAAAATATAAGAACCTGGCATAAAGTAAGTTGAATATCTCCAGTTCCCGGGGGCATGTCAATGACAAGGTAATCCAGCTCTCCCCTGCAAAATAGATTCAATCAAGACAAAATCTTACAGACATTACCATAGACCACGCACATCTTTTGAATGGTGCAGCTGAAGACAAAATATAGCCAGGATAACTATAATTAAGGTTCTTAGGAAACATTTAATAAATTTTCTAGCTCAAGTCTCATAGATTCTACACACACACAAAAACACATAAACCTATAAACAGACTCCTTTTAAATTGGTTTCTCTAAAAAAATCCCTCATTGTATTCACCCTTAATCTATTCTCGAGCATGTCAGTGCTAATTTTAGTTTAAGAAGACACCATACCACTCAGAAGTGGTCAGAAGTTGGTTGATAACCCCAGAAACCATAGGGCCTCGCATTATTGCACGACCTTGCCCTGCAAATCCAAAAGACACCAACTTGACTCCCAAGTATTCAGTTGGAATTATGGTTCTCTTCTCTGGGTTCTGTAAGAAATTTTAAGATGGTCATAATTGCAGTACTTCATTAAACTGTAAGTTTGAATAAATTCAGATGTCAAAATAATACCATTTCTAGCAATCGATTTTCAGGAGAGACCATCGTTGGCAAACTTGGACCATAGACATCTGCATCAAAGATGCCAACTCTAGCACCCATACCTGCTAAAGTATAGGCTAGGTTTACAGCTACAGTTGATTTACCAACACCACCCTGCAAAGTTTTCCACATCAACATGGGTAAGAAAATGTATATGAATTAATCTACGCTTCTGCAAGTTAGAAAATGGGTCACATTGTTTGTTATGACTTATGATTTCAACAGAAGACCTCATAAAATGAATGCTCGTCTTAATGATATTGATACACCCATGTCTCAGTTAACCTCCACTCCCCCCAAAACTCTTCTGAAGAAGAAATGGCATACCTTGCAGCTTGAAACTGCAATAATATTCGATATTGTTTGCAATCCTGCAGGAAGTTGCCCTGCAAAGGCAGGTTTTGCTGGTTGTGCTGACATTGTCACTTTGACATTCTTCACCCAAGGAAGCTTAGCCACCACTTCATTTGCCTGCTGCTCAAACTGAGTAGCAATTAAACTCGAGTCAGACTTTCCACATTATAGCAGAAATTGAACAATCTAAATATTTCGTTCAACAAAAGCACATATATTATAGCAAACAATTATGGTATGGGAATTTCTTTTAATGAAAATTAACAAGGGCGACAAAGAACAAAAAATTAGAAAGAAGTGGAATAGGTTTTAAAATTCATCCACACATTTCAATTTTAATAAAAATCATGAAACAAAAAGTCTACTATTCCAAACCTATGTCAGTTCTTGATCAAACAATGGTGTGATTGTGTCATTTACCATGTCCTTGATTGGACATGCTGGTGTAGTGAGCTCTAACCGAAATGAAACCTGAGATGCCAAACCAAAATGTATTAGTTTTGACATTATCCAATACATGTATGATCTTGAAACTTGCACAACCGTCCTCTAAACGACCTCTCCCAAAGCTTCATCTATTTGCATATCTTTCACAAATCCACACGACACAATGTCAGTTCCAAAGTCTGGATCAATGATTTGAGACAATGCTTTCAGTACATCACTTTCAGCAGATACAGAAGAAGCACCAACTACAAATGATCCCCAAAAAAGAAAAAGAAAAAATTACAAACATATAAAAAAATTACAATAAATAGTTCAGAAGAAGTTTAAAAGTTTAGTGCTAATGACAGAAACACATCAAATACAAAAATGATAATAATTTATAACCAACCCAAATAAATAAATAACTAAATTAAACACACCCATTTGTCAGAATTTCTGTTTTGCCTATAGTTGATAGGATATAGATAATGGTAAGAGAACATTATAGAAACAACTTTACCAGACCAAATCAGTCTTCATACACAATACATTAGAGATCAAATTATACAACTCTGGCTCTCACAGATACAAATCTATACCTCAATTTCATCACCTGGAGTTTTGTCAAGTATAAATAAATTCCTGGGTTTTCATGGAAAAAGGGTAGTGAAATTACCTTCGACAGAAGCAGCTTTAGTTGCTATGCAGCTAAAAATGGGACCTTTATGTGAAACCCACTTAGGAATTTCATTTCTCTGGTTCTGACAGGACCAATTAGCGGATAAAGCTGAAGGAGATCTAGCTTGTAAATGTAGTCCTACAAGAACCCAGAAATAAAGTTTGGGCCAAATTGGAAACTTGAGCTACATGAATGTGTAATAACAGCCTAAACATTGCAACAACAAAAAGTTTCAGAAAATACCAGCTTTAACTGTAAGTGCTGACTTTGAGCTCTGGAAGAGACATGGTGAAGATGGAGCATGAAGAATTTGCATCTTAGAGAGAGAAAGGTAGGGAGAGAGAGAGAGAGATGCAGGAAATGAGAGAGTGTGTGAACCTCAAGTTTCAGTGTTACGTCCCATAAAATGATCATTTGAAAATCCAATCCGCTTAGCCACGACGATAGCGTTTCGGCCTATCCCATCTGTTTTTTATTATAACATAATTACACAAGTGCCCACACATTTTAAAGTTATTTTTATTTCAGTCCTCTTTTACCTATTTATTTGTACTTGATATCAAATCAAAAGCAAAAGAACCTGGTAAGAGGTTGTTTTAGTTTAACTTGAGATCTCGAGTTGTAGCAGAAAATGTAACTGCATTAGAACTTAATAGGGGGAGGTTTGACGTCGTTTTGGTTCTACCTAATTCGAATGAGGATGTACGACTTAACAGTGCTGATCGTGGATCTACTTCAAAATCCTCATAGTTAAGACTATAAAAACAAAAAACAAGTAAATTATTAGTGATTTGAAAGAAATGGTTTGGTTTTTGGTCTTCTCATGTTAAAAATTACTTTATTAGTATAATTTTCACTTACACGCGCATATATAATTTAACACATTTTTCTCACGTGCGAGTCACACATTTTTTTCAGGTTCAACACATGCACAAGCAAGGGCATTTTAAATTGGCAATGCTCCTCAATACAAACATGTTCATCTGCAAGCGGACGGAAAATCACACAGAGAAATAACATAAACAATCCACCTTCTGACCAAGATCATGATCAAAATCTACTCCAATACCAGTTACATACAATGAATTGAGCTTCTTGTACTAAAATATCAACCTTCTTTAGATCATTAGGCACAAGTAGACAAAACAAGATCATAAATCAAGATAACAGCTAAATATAGAACTTTGAAACAATGAAAACCACTGGGATAAATTCAAGTACTCTTCTCTAAATGAAAGAAGGCAATGATAAATTAAAAATAAGCATAAATGTATAGTAATAGAATTCCATGGTTAAGTCCTACTTTTTTGAAATTTAATTAATTGGGTTGTTATCAGAAACTGCCTCCTACAACCTGAAAAACCTCCTGTTCAAAACAAGGAGCTTTCTCTTCTTTCAATCCAAACCCAACTTGTCTGCAGTGTGTGAGCCACCCAAATCTTCTAGTCTGTTGTACCAATGAATCACTCCCAACAGTGATCAACAAAAAATGCCTCCTCCTGTACAAAGACGTTGCAGCAATGCAAACAATCAGACGTGACTTTACGGGTAAAAAATAATTATGATTGAAGCAAACAGAAATCCTGTATGCCATCACCGCGCCCCTAATTTAATGCCACAGCTTACTACAAAATCCATTCCGTTGCCTCTTGCTGGATATAATGTCTGAAAACGAGTCAAACAACTGTCCGGCCAAGCTACTCGGATCATCAATCAGTGTTTGAATGAAGGTGTTGACCACTCTTCGTTCCTGGTCACTTGATCTCAAACTAAACCATGTTAATAATTTCAATCTGAACTCCTTGTCAATATGACCCTCACATTCCAACCATCTGATTATCTTCACGCAGTACTCAAAGTTCTCGTTTAAACCGCCTGAGCCATCAGAGATCTGGAATGGCGACCCATTTATCAGAGTGCTATCAGACTCATGCGCCTCCTCGTTTGCGCTACCAGGCCTTTTTCTGCACAATGCTGCTCGGGAATCAAAAGCCAGCATTTCTCCAGTTGGTACATTGGTCCATGCCTGGGAGTCTCCACTACCATGTGATCTACCTACATTGTTGTTCTTCATAATGCCATGAGAAGCAGCATCATCATCTGCCTCAATAGCGTGAACCAAAGTGCACCCATTATCTTCATCTCTAGAGGACTCAAATGGAGGGGTAAGCTCTTCATTCAAATCAGGCACTGAAACTACATTCAAATCAAGCCCACGAGAAACAACTGGCAATTGTTCCCCAGAGTACGGCTTGGCAATTTTGCTTGATTCACAACATTTTTCCATATCGACAGTGCAGAACTCATCAAGTTGCCCTTCCTTTTGAGCCCGGCCCAAATGAAGGACTTTTGCAAGGTTTCGAACCTTAAATGCAGAGGGGTCGACTGCTGATGCAGTTCCGAACTCCTTGTCAGTAGAACTTCCTTCAATCAATGGACTCTCTTTCTTAAGATTCATGGTAGCAGCTGTTGAATCGGATTTCTTCATAATGATCTCTACACTTTTGGTAAAACATTTAGCCTCAGAGTGGCCCAAATCACCAGCCTCTGTATAAGAAACAACACGGAAGGAGTACTCTGTGCAGGGCTGAAGATTGGATATCATAATCCTTCTCTGGGTTCTCGGAAAGACACAAATAGGCTCTTTTGCATGTGTCTCTACTCTACTCTTGCAATACCAGAGCTTGTAACCAATGATATCATCAGATGATACGGCAGGCACTTCAAACAAAATGATTACAACAGAGGAAGATTTTACTTCTTCAAACAGGAACCTGCATGCAGCAGGAAGTGAATCTGCAAAACAAGAAAGCAAATCTCAGTATTCATTTAAGCTCAGTTTGAATCTTTGAAAGTAAAGAGAAATATGAAATGGATAAGTAACAACTCTTAAAGTAAGATTAGTGACATTGCATTAATCTAGCAAGGAGATAGTCTGGACGGTGAAATGGAAATATGTTGTTGCATAACTCATTACACTTTTCTCAATGTAAAGTAGAACCTATCTATAATTATATCATTTCCGTATTTATCTCATAAAGCAAGTATGATAAGAACAAAAATAAACTGTGGGTTCTAACCTCTGCAATTTGGGTTCACATCAGAAACACTGACAAGCCATTCATCGGCTTTCTCAATTGCGCGAGAGCAGAGTTTCACCACATCTCCTGCAACAGGAAGTCTGCTAACAATTCCACGTGCCATGTTGGCAGAGTCACCCAATGGACCAACTTCTGTTTCTAATTTGTCCTTGGCATCGTTTACAATCTCATACAATTCTTTAAACCTGGAAGTCCCATATAGAAGCCTGTAACTCAAGAATATTCTGTAACATAGGACATCAACACGGCGAGCATCCTTTGCTATAACCAGCTGCTTCTTCCAACATCTGCAAAAAGTTATCACATCATCAAAGATTACAAAACACAGTAATTAGTATAAATCTGCTTCAGTTTTAGCTACGTTTTCTTTTACTTTTTGCAGATATAGAGCCCAAGAGTACCCACCCTAGTTCATCTCATATTTAACTGTTTTTTTTAACTTGGATTCTGTTTATCACTTGGAAGTCATTACCCAGAGTAAAGAAGACACATAGGGAAGAAAAAAAATAGTACCAGAAACCTCTATGGTGACAAAGAAAGTTCTTTTTCCATGGTGAAATGGATGAGGTAGAGGACATCAGAATCTTGTATTCAAAACAGGATTCTTATTGGAAAAATAAAAGCATCAAAATTATATGGGTTATTTAAGACAAGGGAGAGGCCATTATCCAGCTTCTAAAAATGAAATCTATCATCTAACTGATGAGAAGCAAGCAAGTAACTCACCCGAGTATTCCTGAAACTTTACCACAAGAAGCACAACAATAACTTCCATCTAATTGCATCATCTGCCCAAGATCAACAACCCCGACCTTCTTATCTCGAAGAGCACACTCAATATGACACGATAACCCACAGGAGTCTCCCTGACCAGATTCAGATGAGCATACAAACCAAAGACTAGGGTCCTTGTTGTCATCATATAAATGACAAATGCAGCAGGAACACCTTCTGCAAAAGGTGTCATCTATGGATAAACGAGCTCTGCAAGCAGAATTTTTACAGATCCATGAGTTGGAACCAAATTCTGGGGACAGTTCAGGAGGAGTATGAAATCGAATAGGGTTTTCCCCCTTCCTGTTCTGCTTCCGGGAACTGAAAGAAGCTTTTCTTGACTCATGGTTCTTAATGGTGCCATTACTTGTTTTCTGAGTTTCACTCATTTTGCGTTTCGAGGAAGCCGAGTGTTTCTTCTCTTTGTCAAAGCAACTTCGAAGGAGTTCCTTCTTTGGACCAGATTTCAGGAACTCTTGGAGAAGTTCTGGACTTCTTGAAGCATCGTCTGAATGCCCTTTTTTCTCTGGGGTACTTTGTGCACTGGAGGAAAGGCTTTGAACACCAGAAACTGAAGAGAAATAACAAACCAATTGAAATTTGAGAAAACCCTTTGGCAATGAGAAATTGAAAAATTAAAAATAAAATATGAATCAAGCAAACAAAATGCTGGTCATACAATAGAATGATAATCATGATACAAATTAAAATAATATGCAGTATGTAATGAGAAAGAAAAAAAACAAAAAAACAAAAAAACAACAACAACAAAGGTTAATATAAAACTAATGAAAGTTATAAGAATAAAAAAATGTAGCAAACAAAATAGTCAGTCACAAAGTATGAGGAAAAAACATGATGTACATTTAACAATAAGCACTCAATATGAGACGTGAAAGAAAGAATACAATTTTATCAGTTGGGACTTGCAGCATTTTAATTTATATTCTAAATATTTTATTCTTAAATTTACTTTTGTTCTGAATTTTGTCAATTCCTTTTTTTGTGTAAGCATCTTGAACATTCATTCAATCACTCCCCAAGTGGGCACTGGCATTATCAATACATGTTAACTATCTCCATCGAAAGCTTATTTGTTTGTTTTGTATCACCATTGGGGACAAAATCCAATGTTTACCTGTTAGACCTCATTTCTAAAGTTACCTTATGAATAGTTATCATGGGATTCTACTATATTTCAACAGTAATGAATCAGGTGAAGACAGCTCAACAAAATATATCCCTGTCATTCCTTTTACCACAAGGATATATTGCTTGCTGCCTGGTAATGGCAAAGTAGATCAACCTGTGAGAAATTCAATGAAATGTATTATTTCCCAGCTTCCAATTGTTTCTAACTTCAAGAAAGCAGGGTGCCATGCATCTTCTAGGAAAACCAGTGTACAATGTTTTTTGTATTCAAAATACCACATATTTTCTTATTTTCAATTTCTAGTTGTTTCTAATGTAAAGATAGTAGAGTCTTAATGAATCTTTACAGCATACATACCTTCTTTACCGAAACATCAAAAAAGCATACTCTATTATCTTTTGTACTTGATTCTGGCCGACTATAGAGAGGAGGGAGTGGTTTCCTATAAATAATCCATATATAAATAATTAAGCTTGCAGCACCAAACAACGACTCACACAACATTGTGACAGTTAAAGATAAACAAAGTAACTGTACTCTGCCTGGCTATTGCAAATTTCTTATTACAAAATGAAAGAAGATGCAAAAATTGACAAGTCACATATCTAGTACATATCCAACCAAAGAGAAAAAAAAAGAAAAAAAAAAGACAGTATCAATTATAAAAAGGAAGAGCACCATTATTTATACAGGATGAGAAATTAATATCAAAGTAAATTATATGCATCATATAGTCTAGATAACTATTCTGATTATGAAAGCTTGGTGATTGAAACAATAGGCAGAAAAAAGTGCATAACAAATAAATCAATCAGGGAAACACCAGAAAACATTTGTTTCCTCTACTCACGAAACTTATTGTGTTTAGGATATGCTAATAAATTATTAATAAACAAATCATAGAGGAATGGATCATATGCAATTCCTATTCAGTCAGAAGAAAAGGAAACAAATTTAACTTGATAATCAAATGGACTCTAGAAAACATTACACAGACTCAAACATCTAAGCTAAGAGAATCCAATATAAATAATAATCCAAAGGTGTATAAACTTGACCCGATCTCTTCTCCAAGAAATTGAATCAGAATATGAAACTGACATAGATCTAATATAACTAATATATATAATTTAGTTTATAAAAGTGA
>JAYMTH010002711.1:0-12091 GCA_036897465.1 Pelargonium australe
TATATATTTATATATAAAATGGACAAGACAAATACAATAATTAGTAATGTTCATATATAAAAAAAAAAATAATAATAATGTTCATATATACAGATTACAGACTGTGGCTGTGGGGTACTTGAGCTTCAGGTCAACTCATGTTTTCTGTTTTGTTCTGATGTTTTGAATTTTAATTTTTGACAGTACATACATTTGAAAAAAATAAAATAAACTAATTGCAGAGGTACTATTATTATTGGGTGAAAAACATGATCTTTGTCCACAATACACCTTGGTGTCTTTCCTCTTTAGGTTTATATAATATTTTGTATATAAAGCTTTAGATGGTTAATCATGATAATTACCTACCATTTCCACTCTAGAATCTGGATGTGTCTTCTCATGTTACTGATGATGAAGATTGGTCAATATGATTTGCTAGGTTTAAGGTAAGCCAGCATTATATGGATGACATATGACATGATTTTATTTATTTATTTATTTTTGTCTTGTCTTTCAAAGATCGAGAAAGTTTTCTTCGAATTGGTCCATATATTCATGTTGTTGATTGAAATCTACAATTAACATGATCATGAGGGTGTTTTTGTAATGATTTTTTTCTCTGTGTAAAAGTTAATGATGAATTAGTAATGATTGTACTTTTCTTGTTATTCTCTCCGGTGATTTTAAGAAGTTTTAAAACATCGAAAATGTCAAAGATAAAACGATTCATTAAGAAGATTATAGGGGGCATTCGAATGCCACATCAACACGTTGAGTTAAAACCACAAAGTCTTTAAAGTTAAAATTTGATAACAAAAAGCAAATAATGGACTATGTAGAAAACTCCATGAACCTCAGTCCAATCATGTGACGCCCGTAAGCATCTACGGGGCTTCTCCTAAAACTCCCAAGGGTCCACAAAGCTTACGAGACTTCATTAGATTCTTTCCTAAAAACTTCCAATGCTTCCCGTTAGGCTCTCAAAGCTTCCGCAAAGCGACTGAGGCTATCCGCGTCACCCTTATAGCTTTTGGAGGTACACCGGAGAGTACTTTAATTTGCATAGGCTATCAGGTGAACTTACAAGCATTCCTACAACACTTAAAAACGTTATCTAAAGAGGTAAGCACTTCCAAAAGCTTCGTTATCTAAAGAGGTAAGCATTCCCAAAAGCTCCGCTGTGCTCCCCATTGCTTGAAGGGCGAGACTGTCCAGAGCCCTAGAATGTTATTCATAGTAGTAGACACTCCTTTGCTATTCACTCTGCGTGTAACTAGCAACCCTTCCCTATATTTAGCGATCATGAAACTATTAACACTTCCTGCAGTTGAGACTAGGTTGGTCCCGATACTTAGGTCTCAATTTAGCTCATTTTGAAGCCAACATCATTCAATTAATCCATACAAAAAAATAGTGTTATGAACATATATACACACACATTCTGATATTTACCCATTTCTAGACCTTGATAAAATGTTGCTAAGCAACCCTCCTATCCTATCTAGGACCCGAGATGTGCTCCGAATACAAGGCAGACAAGTGGTCACTATTAGGCAATGCATTTACTTGCACAACATGCTGGTTTTGTTGATGATCATCGCTCTCTTCACTCGTTGCTTCCCCGACAAATCCCCGCCCAAAGGCCCGAAGAAACTCCAACGACTCCACCACTGGCTCGCTCAAAGGGACCCGACCTTCCAACATCCCAACGACATTGGCCATACTCGGCCTAAGCATTGGATGCAGCTGCACACAACACAGTGCCACTATCACAAGTTTCCTAACTTCCTCTGCCTTCACTCGCCCCTCGAGCCTTGGGTCTGCCAGCTTTAAATACCTCCCCGCCTCGTGCATTTCCAACGCTAACAAGGGGAAAAAACCCGGACTAGTACTATTTGTTTGCAATGTCCAATTCCTCTGTCCCCTTAGTATCTCTAGCAATACCATTCCATAACTATACACGTCTGTTTTATCTGTAATTCCCGAGTTAACCAACCATTCGGGGGCAAGGTAGCCTATTGTTCCTCTCATTGTGGTGAACAGTACGGATTCCTCGCTGCTTAGAAGCCGAGAAAGCCCGAAATCAGATACCTTTACCCGCAAGTCATCGTGCAGCAGGATGTTCTCGGGCTTTATGTCAAAATGAATGATCTTATTCTCACATTGCCCGTGCAAGTACTCGAGTCCCCGAGCAGTTCCAAGGGCTATGTTGAATCTCTCTTCCCATTCTAGCACGGGCACGTGATCGCCAAAGAGGGAACGATCCAGCGAGCCCTGGTTCATGTACTCGAAAACAAGAAACCGCTTGCTCCCATGGACGCAAAAGCCTCTTAGCCTCACTAAATTGATGTGATGAATGTTCCCAAGAATCGCGATTTCTGCGTAGAACTCCTCCTTCCCCTTAGCACCCGAACTCGTGATCTTCTTCACTGCCACGACGCTGTTGTCAGGTAGAGTACCTTTGTACACAACTCCAAACCCGCCGGAGCCAATCGGGTTCTTGAAATTGTCCGTTGCTGCTACAACTTCCTCAAAATCGAACCTCACTGGCCCGCTCAGGATAGAGGCGAGTTCAGGGGCAAAGAACGATGAGTTCCTCCGGCCTAATCTTGGTTTTGCGCGAGCAAAAACCCGATATCTTCTATACCAGAGAGCTCCAAGAACTGAAAATACTAACAACAATACGAATCCAAGTAAAGGAAACAAGATCAAAACAATTGGAAACTTCTTTTTGCCATTTGCATCAGCAGTTTTTGCAGGTTCAGTTATAGCTTTTATGTATCCAACTCGGTTTCTTGAATCCTCGGAGGTTCGCATAAGAGATCCCAAGTTGTTCTCTAACAAAATGCAAGAACTAGAAGACCGTACAAAGAAAATTCCCAAGCAAGAACAGTTCTTGGAACAGAGTTCTTGACAGCTCAATAGGCTCATCCCAGGAACTGCATTTTCCATGAAATTGTTTGCAAAATAGTCCAAATCACTGTCAAGTTTAATGTAATTGATGCTACTTTTGGTAGCCAGATTGTAAGAAGATGGCAAGAAAGACCTTTCATCGGCTAAAACGCCGCAATCTCTGCTCTGCAGTTGACTGCTTCGAAACCCGGATGGACAGTAGCAACCTTGAGGCGATGATCTGCTCGTGCCAGAGGCGATGAAGAACCCGAGCTTTCCACATACGAAAGGGAGCTGATAATCTTCCACGGGTGCTTCGAACTCTATCATTCTTTGATTGCCTGCGAAGCTCGCGATGCTGAATCTTCCACTGGGTTCGAGTTTAGCAATCTTGAGACCGGATGTACCTAAGATCACTTGTAGCACAATCTCTGATCCGTCTCCGCCAAATAGGTAAAGACCAGTTCCATTCATCGCCAGAAACTTCGCCGGTGAATTCGAGTTCTTGAAAGCTTTTGAATCCATGGCCAGTTTCCAATATGTCTGTCCATTCCACTGCAGCACAACATCTTGATCAGCTACCATCAGCTTGTGCTTGCCCGGAGTTAAATCATGGTCCGACGAATGGCTCACTAGTGATCTCCCAACGGGTAAGCGTTGTCCGGAGACAATTGTGTCGGTCGGGTAATCGAAACTCTCCCAGAGAGAGCCATCGGAGATGTCAAGGAGTATCAGGTTGCCAGTTTCTGCTAGCTGCAGCTCTGCAACAGGTGAATCTAGAGGTGGTGTGGACCATAGAGTGGCACCATTTTCGCCGGTCAAGGCAATGCCTCCAGCAGTTAGGAAGAACATCCCGGAGCCTGAGACGGGTAGGGGAGAGGTGGAATCGGCGGTCCAGATGACGACGTTGGACTCGAAATGGAAGACGGATAAGTAAAACCCGGTAAGTTCACGAGCTGAGGAGCTGAAGAACCCAGCTCGGAAGGTTCCATTGGGAGAGGTCAAGAAAGCTCCATTACTATCAACGTAGTCAAGGCTGGAAAAACTGGCATTAGGCATAATGTGCTCGGCATACATGGTCGCCGGAGACACGAGGCGAGGAAGTTGCAGATGGAAGAAGATGAAGGCAACAGGAAATATTACAGAGAAAGATGCCATGAAATCTGAACTTGCAATCTGTTGATTTTTTGTGCATAACTAGTCAATAAATTTATCTGTCAAAGAAGCATTCTAAGTCAAAGTAAACTGAGGTTCCTTGACCAACAAGTAGCCCAAATCAAATATCTGGTAACGGTCAAAACCAGAGCAATCATGAGTAGGACTTTTATGGCTTCTGTTAGGTAAGAAAACAAAATACCACCTACTACTCAGGAGTATTAAAAACATTACACAATACACCAAGACTAGTTCACTTCAGCTACTAATGAACAAGGCAAACCGAAAAATTTGAAACTCTACAACGGATCAGAAGCAATGGAACCCGAAATATCATTAATTCACATATCATACTTTTACAATCTATCCTATACCTGTGGATCGTGTAAATTTATCTCTCATATTTTTACAACCTTTCCTATATCCATGGGCCTAGAAGAAAAACCTTCTCTCTCTCTCTGCTCTACAATAACTTCTATACAAGAAGTGAGTGCAAAAGCCGTGTATCGTGTGATCCCAAACTAGATGGGATAAAAAACCAGACAGAAACCTGTTTAATTAGATTGATTTTTAGGAATGAAGTTATGCGGGATGGGATGGTTCTGGATTCATGAGAGATGGAGGGCCATCTGCTGGAGTAGAACTTTCTTCTGGGATGCGTTGATTATTCCCTTGCACTCGGCATCCACCAAAACCTCCGACATGATTGCAGCTGCATGCCCAATTGGCTCCTCTGAAGCCCTTCTCAACATGAAGACCTATGAGTACAAACCATGCAGCCAAAAAACTTAGTTTCACTTCCGAACAGTTCATTGTGTTGGAAATAAGCTAATTACATGTCGAGTTTGTGATTTAAGGGACCAATTTGGCCCCATTCACAAATCCATTCCAATTGCATTCTTAATAGCAACACACAACTGTATGCATATAGCAGTGGACATACCCTCCTAATCAGGTAAATTTATTAGATGCATCAAAGTTTCATATTAGACCACACATACCTGACCGTGATGTGTTATTTCTAGGCAACCAGGTTGCTGGATAAATGGCTCTCCATCTATTTGAACTGGGAAAGGACTAGATGCGTGTATTTTAATCACTTTCCCTTGAGCTAGCCTTCTGGCCTGAGAAAGTCCAACCTACACGGCAGAATAAGCAGCAGTACCACATTATGCCAAGTAATTGTCATACAAGGAAAAAAAAAATATGCAAGTATGTACAATGTTAAAAACAACAAATTTATGCAGCAATGAACTCCTCATTTTTACTTATTTATTTGTTTACATGCAAAGGTGCTAAAGCAAACAAAATTATCCATGTTAGTGACACATGTATCTAGTGAAACATGATGCTCTATAAAGAACTCTTTTTCACTTCATATTATAGCATGTGATAAGGATTTGAGATAACAGACAGAAGGGAAGAAAAAGCAATGTGCAATTTACAGTTTAAATTGAGTTTCCATTAATTAATATGACAAAAAAGCATTTTAAAGTCTTTTCCAAGTCCCTAATTTCCTAATTGTTGAAAAAGAGGAGTAATGAGAATAATGGGTCAAATTCTACATTATCAAATACAAAGGACCTGGACACTCCCAAGGGTTCTTGGTAAAGTGGCTGGACAACAGATGAAGCAGAAGTCAACAATAAAGTCCTGATATCTTAGATCAGGAGGAAATAGGAAGTTACTCATCAATTAATTTGAAGAATTTAGATATGTATAGTTTAAATAGAACAGCTTAATTCGCTTCATAAAACCTTAACTTAGGTCTATTTCCTATTTGAATATGAGTCAACCCATGTAATTCCTATTATAGTAAGTTTCTCTTCTACTATTTAATTACAACAATATAACATACATTTTCATATTTGTACGTGATATCAGAGCCTTCTTGAATACTGCTAGACTTCCACTGTCAAACACGGCTGTCGTAGGGATGTGATCCTGGGATCTCTTTTTTATAGTTTTTCTGATGCGTAGAAAAGTGAGCATCTCTTCATACTGAGAAAAAACCCTAAACTTGTCGTGTCTTGTTGTCCTAACAGTCGTCGTTTGTTTTGGGGTCTGTTCAATCAAGACATGGTATCAGGACTAATATCCAGAATCTAATACCATTTCTGAAGGAATAAGAGTTGCACCTTTTTTTTCCATTCAAATGTGTTTCCACACTGTGGTGATTAAATCCAATCCTGACTAACTTATCCTTGACCTCTACAAATAATGGAGGGCACTCATTTTGGGACAGAGAGTGTATTTCAAACTTCTACAATTAAATCCTTTTCTCTCAATTTGCACAGCTTATATTCTTATGCATGTTGAGTAACATACCATGTAAACTTCTACAGGATAATCTTTGTCTACTAACCATTAATTATTCCAACCACTTCAGAAATAAAACATCAGCAACTAAGCACTTTCTTATGCATCATTTTCTCATCAATATGCAAATTCAGATATTAGCATCACAATTGATCTCATACCTGAAGTTTCCCGAGATGCCATGCTCCACAGACACATACAACCTCAAGTATTTTATCATGCATGGACTGATGAATAAACTCATCATCATGGTCATAGTCATTTTGCCATAGATCAACTCCACCCATGTAGCTACCAATGTTAAGCACAATTAACCCTTCAGAATCCTGAGGAGAAACAAGTTTAGACAAGGCAACAAATAGAAATAAGTAAATGAACAACCAAAATCAAAAGTACCTTTGGAATCTCAATGTCTTTCCCATCAACTTCAAGCCAGACTTGCCACGGTAAGTCAGCACAAGTTCTGTCCATTATATCTCTAGCACCTTCTTTGGCATATCGCAACTTATTCACAAACTGTTAATGAAATTTCAGTTAGCACAGTACCAAAACCAAGGGGATTAAATGAATTGTATCAAGCCCTATTGAAATAAAGATAACAAAAGATGAAATTGGTGTCTGGAATTGAGCCAACACAAGCTAAAACAATCAACAAGACAGACTATATTGCCACTCTCGTCATGGTCCGTCCTGGTTATAGCCAAGATGCATGATGTAACAGTAATCATCAGCCAACTATACTGTTGGTGAAACTCCAAACCTTTTTCTAAACAAAAACATGAAAAGAGGGGGGGAATGAATGAAACTGATTAACCCAATGAAGCCAGCAACCAAATTTTTCATACATTTATTTTATTTTTGAAAAGGAACAAAATTAGAATAGCTGTTGAACAGAACATACCCGGCATGTGTAAGGTAAAAATTGAACAGAACTTAGATTTCAATTATGAGGTTAAACAATTTATTAAGGATATAATATTAAAAAAACTACTAATTACTTATAAAAAGAGTACAACTCCTAGAAAGAAATATCATCACCTGACTAGAAAATTTTTGAGGATTTTCCTCCCGTGTCACATGGAACTCATAGGCAACCTTTGCATCACATCCAATACCTAAAAAAGAAAAAAATTAGCAAATAACAAAACAACACAATGAACCAATGACTAACAAAGGTAACTTCAGAAAGATACCCAAATAGTTCATCATGAACTTTGATTGATTTTTATCTGGAGTGCCGTCAAAGTTTTCTTCTCTGATATTCACTTCCCAACGGTCCAGCATTGTAACTGCTGCATGATTGATGTCATGCAAAAGTGTGCTTAGGCCACCTTGCCGATCAACCTTTTTGAAACCTCTTCCCCATTGCAAAACTCTTGACAAATCATTTCCAGTGCCAAGAGGAAGTATAGCAACAGGTGGAGGTGATTCAAAATTGTGTCTCTCTATTGCATCAAGGACCCATGCAACAGTTCCATCTCCTCCACAAACTAAAACCCTAAAATATGGTACGTTACTAAACATCTCTAAACCAGCATCAGGGCCCTGGGATGAACTCAGTTCAAAGACCTGCAATGGGAAACAGTTAAACTCACCCCCATACCTCTGCAACCCATTGTAGGCAAAGCAAAACAGTACTCCAATGTCAAATCTCCTCATACACCATTGCATTCAAAAATTAATATTTTGGTACAAGATCCTTTTTCTATTGATGTTTGTTGCTCTCAAATAGGAAATTTGATCATAAAAAAAAGTCGCTACCTAATGAATATAAGAATCATACTAAGCATGTAAAAGAGATCCAACGAAACTACAATGGCCATTACGAAAAATTTCCATGGGACTACCTTTTATTTTGAAGGGTTTGTGGGAGTCATAGAAGGTTAAAGCCGAATATATAAAAAAAAAAAAAAAATCGGGGAAAAAAGCCATATCCGCAAACTCATACAAGGTAGAAATGATATTACATACTACATAGTATGCCAGGTTTAGCACAGACACTTCTGATGGCTAAAGATGTTAAAGACATTAAATAACTACACGGAAAAGATTGCATATGTGAAAATCATAAGTGCAAAACCTTAGGAAAATAACTGAAATTTCAGATTATTTAAATATATCGAGTTTGGAATGAAATCTATACACTCAACTGTGGCTAAATTGTGTAATGTGTTGTAAACATATATAGGAAAAAAGAAAAACCACTTCTACCATAAATACATTTTGCCATGAAGCAGGGCGCAATCATGTTTAAAGCCAAAAAGAATGAAGTAAAACTAAGGAAGTCCATATTGCATTATCATATTACATTTGTGGATAACTGGATAATTTAGTGGTCTGGCTGGGGCATCTCGGTGTTTTGCATTTTATTAGAGGAAATAGCAGTTTTGAAAATATTTTTCTTTCTTGTCAATGAAATTTCTCACTCATTAAAAAGAAAAGCGCACAACGTACAGAAGCAAAGAATGCGCCATACCTGGATAAGGTGTATGTTCATGGCATGGGAATTTCTCCCCATGCCACCTCAACAAAACATCTGTTTCTATGTATGTAATAATATTAACAGAATCCTAAGTATGTTCCACAGCGTTTTTTAATACAGAGAGGGGAATAACAAAACTGTACATATGTAATTAGTTTGTAAGGAAACCATATCATCCAAATATAGAGTAACTGTAGACATAAAGCTCATAAATTCACCTGGACTGGATTCAGTAGCATGTTCAGTCTCCTCCTGAGAGAAGGCCCGTATCGCCCTCCACTCTTAGCATTGATGAAGACTAGAAGAGGTCTTGCATCTTGTGGCAACTCTACCAGTGTATATTTTTTAACTTTGATGGTGTTGGCAGTTCCAAACTTGTTTTGTGTTCCATTACAACTACCATTCACATCAAGTGTATTTTCATCCTTCTTATGAATTTGGTCATTGTTCTTCACACTACTCAATTTCTTCAAACCAAAAAGACAATTTAACAAATATTCCAAGGATGTAGTGGCTGCTGAAGCATCCTGCAATTTCTCACTAACAGTGTGACCATTTTTGCTTCGTTGCCGCCTTCTTCTAGTTTGCCCACGAACAGCAGAGCCCATAATTCCTTCCGTGATAGAACTTAGCATTCCATCTGTAATTGTATCTTCATCGATTTTTTTCACACACAGGGGAGAAAGGATAACTCTTCTTAGAGAACCCAAATCACAAACATTACCAGATTCTTTTGACATTTTGGCATGACAATTGACGTGTAGAAGACGCTGACACCATAAGCAATGCCATGTAGGAGAATCATCAAGAAATGGAACACCACATGGCTCATCACAATAAAAACAGAAAGCCGACATTTCAGCGTTATCATCCACGCTAACCCATCTTTCTGACCAATGGTGTTGCACATGACTGAAACCAGCTTGTGCAACGCATTTACAATCTTTCGGTGCTTCCTGAGAACAAAAAAAATGAGCTGCCACTCCACAAACAGCACAACGATGGACAGGAGTACGTACTGCCGCTTTTGTAGCTAAGGTTTGAGGAAGCACCAACGAATTCAGGCACACACAACAAGTTGATGGTTGCTTACCGAAAGCAAAATCTTCTGTCCATATGTGATGTGATAAAGGAACTTTAAGCTGCTTCCAGATTTTCTTCTTCGCTCTAGCAGCAGCTTTAACCCAATTCAGAGACGTCCTTCTCTGCCATTTAAGAAATGCATACATGACAGCCACAAGGCCAAATGACCCAGTGATCAACCAGCCTAGAATAGATGGACTATAACCGGAGCTAGTCAAGAACCTTATAAGCGAAAACTGAAGATCCACCATTGTGAACCTATTCTATCATCTAACAACTGAAATCTGACTCAATCCTCAAATTTGATGCTATCCAGCACCACAAACGATAAGTAAACAAACCTGATACAATCTGACATTCGTGAGAAATAAAATGTTAAAAATCAAGAGCATATATAGGATGTCAACATAAATATAAAAAATAAAATAAAAAAACAGCGTATAAGAAACAACAAATCACTGAAATCCAGAAACTAGAAGTTGCAGAGAAAGGTCGGAAAAAATTAATAGTATGCAAAATATAAAGACATTGGCAAGCATTGACATCCCTTAAAGCTGAGTCCTTAAAGACTCACCTTAAGCATCAAATTTTGCTCTTGTAGTATCAAATAACCAAAAAGATAAATAGTATCAGTGCAACACATTGGTAATACAAATGCATAATTCATTTTATTCCCGCAGGATAGCTGGCAATACCATAGGAGTAAATATTCAGCAGCACACAACAAAAGAAGCAATTTTCAATTATACACAGTAAGCGATATACTTTTTGTAGGTCCCATACATATCTACACCAGTCACAGTTCCTATAGCGCACACACAATTCTAACAGCGTGGAATGGAAGGTTTATGTTCCAGTGAAGGCTGTTACCAGCTTTGTTCTCATGCTTCGTGCTCTTTCTCATCAAGTACCTACCACCTCATGGCAAAACTCACAAGCAACACATTTTTTTTTCTTATACCCCAAACATGTGAATTTCATTGGTATCTTGTGTATAGGTCCCAATCTCCACCAAATCAAGGGTTTAGACAGGAGGACCCAACATCATCCCTAGCTCATAAAACTCCATAGACAAAAAACAATCAATGCATTCTCAGCACAATGCTTCATAAATTCAATAAAAAAATTAAAGTCAACCTATAATGCCACCTTCAATGAATAAATTTCCTCTTTAGCGAACAGATAGAAAGACAAACATAAGATTTCCACAAATTCAAGTGAAATACCAGACAATCACCAGCACAATTCGAACCATTACCACAAAAAACGAAGCTCTAAGGCAAAAAGAGAGAGAAAAAAAAAGATCCGGAAAAGGAATCGGCGGATTCAAAGGACGCGATCTAGAGAACATGGAATTGTACGGGATCTGTGGAGAGGAAACTGACCTGCAATGGCGCGGAGCGGATCTGGAGAGAAGTGAATGAACCCTAGAGGGATTGAGAATTGTGGAGATCGGTCCGGGACGGGATCGGAAATAGGAGGAGGCCGGAGGTGGAGAAAGATGGAAATTGAATGCATCGCTTATTTATAAAGTGGATCGGATGGGTTGGGTGAGGGTTTTATGAGTCCGGAGAAGGGGAAAAAGGGCGGGATTTTCCTTGCGCAACAAACACGGCGTGGATATTGGAATGGACCGACGGTCGGAGTCAGTGGGGCCATGCAGCGCTATGTCGGCCCGCTCTCTCAGTTAACATAACGTAATACGGAGTACAATACATATACAACCATAGTGGGGTGTGTACTGTAAAAGCCTGGGGTTTCGGGTCCGGGTCCGGGTCATGGTTTTGGGTTCGGTTCACTGATCCGAATTCGAACCGATAAGAGTGTCAGCTACAAATTTCGGCTCTGCAAACTGTATGGGTTACCCAACCCGACCCGTATATACCTAAAACTAAATCTGATTCAGTCTGGAATTAGCCAGATTTAGTTTTAGGTCGGGTTTAAAGTGTCTGAGGCCATACAAACATCTCGTATAGAATTTTTTTTTTCTTTATCAGCAATCAAATACTCTTTATTAGAAAGGAAGGTAAAGAGTACAAAGGAGAAAAGTCAACAGGAGACTTTTGGGGTTCCCAAACAACTCGGGAACCAAAACATTAAATGAAAAAAGCGCGAAACCCTAACAAACAAAATGAAAAGGCATCTCTGATGGTGACCGGCGGGGGCGGAACTGAGCTG
>JAYMTH010002712.1:0-12091 GCA_036897465.1 Pelargonium australe
ACAATTATCAAAATATTGATTATATAAATATGTAAAACCACATATATAAATTATATATCTATAAGTTATGCGGGTATCGGATTTTTCCCATGGGGATTCATCCATACCCGTCCCCATCCTCATTCCCCGCATGGGGACTATATTATTCCCCATCCCCATCCCCATTCCCCATTTAAGCGGGGATTTCCCTCCCCACGCGGGGCGGGTATTTGCGGATTGCGGGTTTTCCCCACGTCATGACCATCCCTACCCACGATGCTAGTACAAACTAGTGATTGAGGTATTTATTAAGACCCTGTGCGAAGAAAGAGATAATATTGGAGATGAGAGGGGTGAGTGTCATAGTAACCGGTGGGGTTGAGGACGAGCTGAAAGATTTTGGTAGAGAAGGCAGTGCAGGCGTGTTTTGGTATGCGTGCTTTGCTTGGAAGTACTGATACGCGTCAAATGGTTTTGAATAGAGTAAGAGCGAGTCTGTTTGTTCTACTATTACAGTTAATATTTCAACAATCTATAACAGTTGGAAGTTCGTACGAGCATTTAAGATCTACAAATTAATAAGTTACTAAGTAAGTTGGTTATGTGTCAGCTCTGTTCGTAATCGAGTTCGTAATTCTCTAATATTCTTAATGAAATTTATGCTTCCTTCAAAAATATAAAATTAAATAATTGTAATTTGTAAAATCTCCCTAAAATAATTGAAAAATGAGATTTTCCATCTTTTGTATCAAATTAAAACTTTTTAGGTACAAAAATAGCTTTCAAAAAGCATCTCATTCCAATTTTAAATCTAATCATTATATTGTGTTAAAAATAAACGTCATCGCCACTATCGTTGTATTGATAAAAATGTCCATCTCCATATATCCATGAAATTGAATTGGTTGGTGCATGTTAGTATATTTCTCCAAAAACATGCATAACAATATTTAGGAAACACAACCCTAAACATGAGTTAGTGTCATAAGCTCATGAATAAGAAGATTAAAGTCTCCAAAGGTTTTGTTAAGAGTAGTAATGGTTACCAAACCATAAAGAAAATTTGAGCAATTAAGAAAATTAAGGACCCGTTTAGTCGTGGATTCATTGACCGGAGAAATACTCGTTTTCCATCTCTCACTTCTTCCTCTTCTTAGGTGGCTGCAGAGCCTCCTCTTCGTCGTCTTCGTCTTCTTCTTCCTCGTTCGACTCCTCTTCTTGCACAACCTCTTCCTCTTCCCCGGCCCCATCCCCACCTTTGTTATCATCCTCGTCCTCGTCCTCCTCGTCATCATCCTCGTTCTCGTTGTCATTGTCATTGTCATTGTCATTGTCATCATAATCATCATCGTTGTGATCTTCGGTATGGTCTTCGTCGTCGTCTTCTCCATGGTTTTCCCCTCCTTCAGGCTCTTTCTTGGAGTTTCGACCGTTGCTGTTAGGGTTTTGGCCGTACCCTCCCTCCGAAGACAGCTCCTCTTCGCCGTCGCCGTCTTCTTCGCCAGCTTCAGTGCTGTTTCCATCTCCATCTTCTCCATCAGCATCAACAGCTTCAGATCCAATTTCATTAATATTGATGGCCGTTGTTGCTATAAGCAGCCCTAAACAATCCTGAACAACATTGAATAAATGTATATTTATATTTGTTCAAGAGTACGATAAATCATCAACTAATTGCTATTTCATCTTAAATTAGTTATACAAAATATGCAACATTTCCAACATGAGAATAGAGAAATTCAGTTTTTTTATTTCTAAATTACAAATATTCCTCATTTCCAGTTGAAAATTGATATTTCAAGTTTTCAAAATTAATAATATTGCTGTTATAAATAAAATGAAGATTATTTCAAAAAAATAATAATAAAATGAAGATAGTATCTATCTTTCCTTGACCCTAGGACGGCTGCCTGTGCCAACCGTTAATGAAAACAAGTACATTCTATAATCTTTTCATTTTCACTTTAAAAAATTGTTTGATTATGGGATATTAAAAAAAAAATAATATCTATATATATTCACATATTTTGATATGCTATTAATGAAACAAAAAAACATTAAATATCAATTCGGTTGACCTCCGCCTGATGTGTAATCAAGGTGCTGACAGGACAGGGTTTCAACCGTGTGTGTATCTGTTTCTCAACCCAACTTAACAAAACAGCTCACTCTTCACCAAACAACACCACTTCCCCATAAACCCCGAACTCTTCTCTCTCCTCTGCTACACTCCACTTTAGCTCACGCTCCTCCCCACGCGCGCGTCGCCTTCAATCCCGCAAAACCTGCTCGACCTTTACGCACTCCATAACTATATCACCGAACCTCTTAAACGTCGAACGGTTTCGTGACCGACCCTGACCCGCCATATAAATTCTCTGTCCGAGCCTGAGGTTCGGGTCCTCCATAACGAGTATTTAGTAGTATTTATTTATTTTTGAAATTATTTATTTCTAAATATCTAAAAAGTTGCCAGATTCTCATGTCTATTTCTTTTGGACTGTTAAAGCTCCGGCCCTTGTTCTACTTCAGTTACACTCAAAACCCCCCCATAATTTTCTCGTGAAACACGCAAATTCTCTGCTCGGGAACTGTACGATACGGAGGTTTCTCTGTTGTGATTCGAGTTGTTGTCGCTTTAGATCGCCATTTCGTGGTGATCTGTGGAGAGTTTTTGTGTAATTTTGTTCTTGATTTTGTTGCGGTGTTTCTTGGTCTGAATTAGGGTTTCGGTGGCGAAGATCTTGCGTTCGGTCAGGTACGAATCGGTAATGTAGGATTTGATCTTTCGATTGCTGCAATTTGAGCTTAATTTTTTGAAAAATACTATGTTGAATTGTGTGTTTGTGATGGAATTGCACTTTTGTGTCTTGCCGAACAGTTGAATTATAGACTCTGAGTTTCTGTTTTGTTTATGCTTTATAGGTGTGGTTTAGAAATTTTAATCGTTTGTAATTGATCTTTTTATGTAATAGTGCTTAGAGTTGTTGTTTGATTGCTGACAGAATTGGTGAGCGAGGCACCTGAGGTCCTGAAAGGAATCATGGCTTCGCATAGTAACTGGGAAGCGGATAAGATGTATGGACTTTAATTTTTCTTTTTCTTCCTGATTCATGTTTGTTGCTTTGAGGTGTGTGGTTTGAAAATGAATTAACCAGTTTTTTAAACATTGCTTTCTCATGATTTGGCTGTCCTGTTATAGGCTGGATGTTTATATTCATGATTATTTACTGAAAAGAAAGTTGCATGCCTCTGCGAAAGCATTTATGGCAGAAGGGAAGGTTGCTACAGATCCAGTAGGTAATGATTTTAGTTAACAATTACTATTTCACACATACATGTTCTAGTTAGATGTGATTCATGGTATATGTATTCATTCACTCACACACATGCATATACTCACATTTCTTGTATCATATTTGCTTCAACTAAACTTTGGTGTCTTTTATGTTAGTAAGGTTCCTCAAAGGTCTGAAGATTGATGTGTTGAAGTTTTTTGTTTAATTGTGCAGCAATTGATGCACCAGGAGGGTTTTTATTTGAATGGTGGTCTGTTTTCTGGGACATCTTTATTGCAAGAACAAATGAAAAACATTCAGAGTCTGCTGCAGCATATATAGAGGTGCCTTTAAGTTTTTGAACCTTTGTATCATCAGTAGATCCTACAATTTGGTATTTTAGATTTGAAGAGAAATAAACGTGTATTCTCATTCTGCACTAATTTTTGTTTTCCTTCATATTTTCATTTAGTCTCAGCAAATAAAGGCACGAGAGCAACAGCTGCAGATGCAGCAATTACAGCTCTTGCAGCATCGCAACGCACAGATGCAACGGAGGGATCCTAATCACCCTTCTCTTGGTGGTTCTATAAATGCTATGAATTCCGAAGGAATGATGGGTCAACCATCAGCTAGTGTACTTGCTATGAAAATGTACGAAGAACGTATGAAACACCCTCATTCAATGGATTCAGACACTTCTCCAGGTTTGATTGATCCTAACAGGATGGCCCTTCTCAAATCAGCTTCCGGTCATCAAGGGTATATTTGAATTATCTTCCTAAGCTCACTTCTTTTAATTTTATTTCTTTCCCTTCTATCTGGATCAGAGGACATTCATTTTTCATGTTTTATTGCTGATTCAGCCAGTTGGTACAAGGTAGTGCTGGGAACATGTCAGCAGCTTTGCAGCAAATTCAGGGTCGGAATCAATTAACCAATGTAACTACTCACACTATATAACTTCATTATGTATTATATTTCGTTTTCTAGACTCTCTTTCTCTTCTGCCCACCTTGTTTGACTTATGTAATGCATGGAGTTTGCAGGATATCAAAAGTGAAGTTAATTTGGGTGCAACGCCAAAATCTTTGCCTATGGACCCATCTTCAATTTATGGACAGGCAATTCTGCAGTCAAAATCTGGATTAGGTGGTGCAGGTAGTTATAAGATTGGCCTTTCCAGTTAACCGCGAACCATGGGATGCGTATCTTTGATAATGATTTATGTTACAAACGACATGGAGTCAATTGGTTAGCTTCTTATTTAGAAACTTGGTTAAATAACTTGATATGTTGATATGATGCCAAAGATTATTGGCCTGGGATGGTGGGTCTTGGGGACACTGTAGGGGTAGTTAACTTGGCTGAGCTATGCCTGCTTAGTTTGAAGGGTACTCAAAGTAGACAAGAATGATATTTTGGAAGGAGATAATTCTGTGGTGCAAATAATCTTCTCTGCCCTCTGATTGGCTGTTATAATCGTTACTAAAGCTCAGATATGGAATGATTTTCCAGTAGGGATTGAACTGTTATACATATGTATGATAAATCCTGGTGTGGGTAGTTGATACCAGTTCTAAGTTTCTTTTTTCTTTTCTTTTTTGTACTCTGGTAATTGTTTCTTATATTTGTATTGTATAATATTATATTTATAACCCTGCTTTCACATGTAGATATGGTTCATCATTGTCTTTTCTGAGGGTCATAACTATTTGTTAGTCCTTTCATTGTGAATTTGGTTGGGCAGCTTTGTGAACCTAATTTGATTTTTGATTTTTTTGTTTTCGGATAGCTGATAATTTAATCTTCTTCCCTCAGGATTAAATCAAGGTGTCACCAGCCTTCCCTTGAAGGGTTGGCCACTAACTGTAAGTCATCTGCAGGTTATATATAATTTATTTTTTGGGGGTGGGGTGGGGCGGGTGTCACCAGTCTTCCATTGCTGGTTTTCATATGCAAAATTTCGTGATTGTGGAAATTATTTGCACAGGGCATAGACCAACTGCGGCCAAGTTTAGGGGTGCAAGTACAGAAGCCTAATCTGCAGGCCCAAAATCAGTATCTTTTGACATCACAACAGCAGCAGGTTTTGGCACAGGCACAGGCACAAGGCGGCCTTGGAAATTCGACCAACTTCGGAGATCTGGATCCACGTAGGTTTTGTGGATTGCCGAGAGGTAACATGAATGCAAAAGATGGTCAATCTACAAGAAATGACGGATCTATATGCTCACCAGTGCAATCAAATTCACCAAAGGTTAGAATGCCTTCCTGACATAGAAACACTTTCTTGTTAAAATTACTATCATAAAAAACATACTTGATACATGGTGAGGTTGGCAATTAGTTTTTGTTGTCATGAACTATTCTTACTAGTTATGTATAGGTTTGATGTCAGTAAGTTCCCTTTGAAGGGTATTCATCCAATTATGAAATTGTCTATGTACTAAGATACGGAAACAATTTTTTTGTTTCACAAGGCTATTATACAAGAGAAGCCAGCTAGGAGCAGGCAAGATGTAACCTTGTTCTAAATTTTACTTCAATTTTGAATTCTTTATATTTAGAAATCATTATCTAAATTATTTTCAAGAGAGAGATGGGTGGCACCAGTAACCTGAAGTGGACAACTTCAAATCATCAGTTTTTATTAATGTTTTTGGACATCCTCTATATAGAATAAGACAAAAGTGAAGGGAGTTACATCTAGAAGGAGGGGTATGGGATAGTTAGGAAGTTTGCTAGACTAAAGATGGATGGTTATGGAGAGTTGGGATTTGACTCACATATTGTTACCCTAAATTCTTTAGGAAGACAGGTTTCAGTTTGAGTTATCTAGTATGCTGGGTTGTTTATAATATTGAATGTGCTGGTAAATGACACGCCTTTTGGAAATAAGGCAGAATTAGAAACCCCTTCTCTATTTCCCTTTCTTTTGTTACGGTCTTCTACATGCATGGGCCATTAAAAGATGTAAATGTCTTCATTCTAAGTCTCTGGTGGGTTGCAACAGATGAAGATGGCCCAGATGCAACACTCTTCCTCTCAACAAGACCATTTGCAGCAGCAGCAACAACAACAATTACAACAGGTCACTCTTATTATAATTGATTTTGGGATCTCATGATATCCATCCCACTTCCACTATTTGGTACGCATGAGAGAAGGTGGATGGATGATCATTTATTTATTTCCTATCTTAAATTAGGGTATTATGGTCAAATAGCCTACTTGAAAGCTTGACGGATGGATGGATCATGGAAGATTCTATCCATCTTCTCTTTCAATGCCTCTACCAAAATGGTCTTAACCCATCTATCCTTCTTCATCGATTGTACCAAATTTAGCAATTGGTTGCAGTGATTGTTTAAGTTTAGATAAGCTAATCAACATCCACTGGTTGCTTATTTTCTGCAGAATAATAGAAAAAGAAAACAACATTCTTCTTCTGGACCTGCTAACAGCACTGGTACAGGAAATACAGTGGGCCCTTCACCTAACTCTCCGCCATCAACAACCCACACTCCTGGTGATGGAATCACAACAGCAAGCAGTTTGCAGCATGTGAATAGTGTGCAGAAAAGCATGATGATGTATGGTCCAGAGGGGACAGGAGGCCTTGCTCCATCTTCTAATTTGATGGTATGTTGTTCTAAGTTCCGATATGCATAATTTGAAAGTTCTAATCGCATACCAAACTGTCATTTTCCCTGTTAAGACTCATGAGATGCCCTAATACGAGTAACTTGCAACATGATTTTATTACTTGTCATTTAATTGTAAAACTTTCTGTAGAGTATTTCAGATATATGTGTGCAATCCACTTACTCTTCAATTGAGATAATGTTGATTGTTGAATTTCTTGAGCTTTATTAATTGTGAACATATTGAGATTTACCTGTTGTAGATGCTGCATTCTAGAAGTCTTATGGACTTGGACATGATTTTGCTTAAAAAAAAAAAAAAAATCCTGATGCAGGATGATATTGAAAGATTTGGAGATGTTGGCTCTCTAGATGATAGTATCGAACCATTTCTCTCACATGATGGAGATGGAAGGGATCCATATGGAACTTTGAAACAAAATCCTGCTGAGCTTCAGAAAGAGCCATCTAAAGGTAGGTCATCTATCTTTATAGTTTATACTTTATCTGTGTGGACCACTATTTCATAACTGATGGCAGCATTGTTTATTTCAGGTTTTTCCTTTGCTGAAGTTGGTTGTATCCGGACAAGAAATAGCAAAGTTACTTGCTGCCATTTTTCTTCAGATGGGAAGTTGCTAGCTAGTGCTGGACATGACAAGAAGGTATAATGCACCAAAGAAATGAGTATTTTTTTTGTTGGTTTACATTTGGATGTCCGTATAGCACGATAATCTGTTTGGATCTCTATTTCACTTCATTTAATGTACTCTTAGAGCCTTAAGTTAAAAGTAGAAGTTAAGAAGTGACAATCACTAATACAAAAGACAATATCATTACTTACAACTATTTATTTGTCAGGTTATCCTCTGGAACATGGATACTCTGCAAACAGAGAGCACACCTGAGGAACACAAAGTAGTTATTACAGACGTTCGTTTTAGACCAAACTCATCTCAGCTGGCGACAGCTTCGGTTGATAAATCAGTGCGTTTATGGGATGCTGCCAATGTAATCACCCTTTCCCCGCTTTATTTATGCCTATTTGTGCATTAAATTTAATGCTTTGAAAGTTAGTGTCCCAGTTAAGATCTTTATAGGATTTAGACGCTAGTTCTTGAACCAAGCTACACTGCCATGATTGACTCATTGTATTCATTGATGCAGCCAAGCTATTGTTTGCATGCATATACCGGCCACAATTCACCTGTTATGTCTCTTGATTTCCACCCCAAGAAGACTGATCTTTTCTGCTTTTGTGATAATGACAATGAAATTCGCTACTGGAATATCAATCCATTTGCATGCACTCGTGTTTCCAAGGTTGGTTTCCTTTAATTTATTTTCCTTACACTTGTCATTTGGACTGAGCTGGGTTATTCTTCAATTCTAATCTCTTACATTGCCTGTAGGGAGGTACTGCTCAAGTAAGATTCCAACCAAGAATCGGACAACTGCTAGCGGCAGCATCAGATAAAGTGGTGTCCATATTTGATGTTGAAACTGACCGGCAAACACACTCATTCCAGGTAGTTTTATCTTCTGTTATGATGTCTTGATAATCATTCAGGCTAATGATTGATGTATGTAAATGTCAGTCTGCTATGTTTGGAATAAAGTCATCTCATCTACATTATTTATTATTATTTTTTTTAATAAGTCTTGTATATAATTTTCCAGGGGCATTCTGATATGGTTAATTATATTTGCTGGGATGCAAATGGAGATTACTTGGCATCTGTCAGTCAGAATTTGGTAAAGATTTGGTCGCTAGCCTCAGGAGAATGCATTCATGAGCTCGGCTCCAACGGGAACCAGTTTCATTCTTGTGTTTTCCACCCAAATTATTCAACCCTTTTGGTGATTGGAGGAATATCGGTAATTTCCTGAAATCTGTGGAATGATATGTTTAGTAGTAATTTCATCATAACTAGTGAAAAAAATCATTGCTAGACATCATCATTGAATCATCGCATATTTCAGTGTACCCATTCATTCTTGGGATGAAATTGGCATAACGATGATGTATACTACCGGACTAAACTAATCATTTTGCTTTGACCGACCTGTTCGTTCCAGACCCAATCATGCACGCCCACGTTTGTGTGAGTCTAGTGCATTTCATTTAGAATTAGTTTCACATAGTCAAGTTGCTATGAATATTAATGGTTAATATTGAGTTTCATTTAGAATTAGTTAAAATTATTTACTCCGAGTGTTGGAACCAAAACTGTCGTTACACTCTAGTCACTAGGAATATGATGGTTAATATTGAAATCTTGGTCTGCAGTCTTTGGAACTCTGGAATGTGGCTGAAAATAAGAGCATGACAATCGCCGCACACGAGAATATTATCTCCGCTTTGGCGCAGTCACCTGTCAACGGAATGGTCGCCTCTGCAAGTCATGACAGTTCCGTGAAGTTGTGGAAATAAGCAATGTCCTTGGAGCCGTTGATGCTGATCTCAGTCCACAAATCAGGGGAAAATGAAGTATCCGAGTATGTTGTTGTACTTGTTGTAGACTAGTATTAAAAAAAATCTTATATTTAGGTGACATTTCTATGTTCATTTAGATAACAATTTTTGTTTTGCGTCATAATTATATCTGGTTGAAAATGAGGCTCTGCTTGTTTGATGAAATAGTGAGATAAGAGAAGCATTTTGCTCGGTTTATGTTTGTGAGACCTAAGGTTTAGGGTTAGTGTTGAGCTCCGTAAAACATAGGATAGCTCATCTACATTCTCATACTCTATCTGACTCCGCTTAATAGGATTCGAACTCACTAACGCTATAAACTATTAAGAGTGTATATTTTGAACTTGTTACAAATTTTCAGGTATCGATTTGTCTCGAATAGCTTGATGAACATGGATATTTTCTGTGGTGATCATAAAATGTAAGTGGGAAACTTGCCTAATCTTGTTTTTGTAAAGCAAAAATGGTCATTTTGCATTTGGTGAGTAGCATTTGAATGGTTGGTTTGAATTTCAGAGCACATGTTTGTTATGTTGAAAAGAGCTATATTTAGCATTGCTTCCAGCTATTAAAACAAAGGTTGCTTGGGATTGAAAAAGACATTCCCACAACTATTTTTTATTTTATTTTTAAGTTGGCATGTAATGATTGGATCATCTTTAATCCTTTGTATAATTGACGGTTTTTGCATTTTGGGCTGAAGGTTGACTATGTACTGCATAATGCGTTTAACTAGTCATGTTGATTGGTTTAACACAACACGATTGAGACATGATTGTGACCTAACGGATATTGCGCAATAGATTAGAACTCACATTTGACATGATATCACGTGTTTGTGTAAAGATAAGACGCAGATTGTCAACTCTAGTCCTATATTTTCTTCTTAAAATCAACCATTTGTACTATAATTGAACTCATTTTTCTTTAGGAAGAGGGTCGTTGCATGTAGACTTATGTGGCGCATTTTCAGCCACAAAATCTTTATTTTTCTCTCTAAAATTTATTCGGCTCTCACATCAACCTCTTTTATTGTAGGGGACATGTGTAGTTATGATTGCGTCACATCAGTTTACATGTAATATACATATATGTAAGTACATGCATTAATCATTTACGCTCTCTTTATCATATTCCATTTCCGAGATCCAACCACTCAGAGAGCCAAAAGAACTCAGTTTCACTACTTTTACGTGAAATTGGAGACAACATGAGACCCAGAGCCACGACGATCCAATAGAAAACAAACACCTATTTTGCAAATTAGTTAAAAGCTGATTCCAAGTGTCACTTTTGTGTTTGTATTTTATTTGGCAAAAAGTATATCACTACTCTCTCAAAAACCATTCCTCTTTCGGCTATCGTAGCTCTTTCCATTTCATTAATTTATCTATATATTTGCTTTCAAGATTACTAATGATCACACCTTAAACTAATGACTAATCAATATTGTTAAAAGGAACAAAAAAACAAAAACAAACAAAATTGCATATACTTTCTACACAAAAATTTAAGTTAAAAGAGTCTTGAAAAATCACGTCATTTTCACGAAATTTCATTTAACACAATAAAATGGTACCCATTTTTTCAAATTCGACAAATTTTAATCAAACTATGTTGGTTCAACGTAAAAATGTACAAACACAAATATTTTATAAGTAAAATTCATGGACTCAATTAGACCGTTTCGGTTTGAAACCAAAAAATTTGCTCAATTCTCGAATTAACAACTACAAATTAACTGGATAAACGATGTCACGCTTAGAAACATTCCAAAAGTCGAAAATGAATTGATTTAAACCCTTTTAAATAGTCTTAAATTAAAATTCTAGATTCATCAAAAAAAAAATATTCTAGATTTTTTTTTTTTTTTTTTTTTTGGTGAAAATTCTAGATCTTTCTTTACCTCTAAATTTTTCACTAAACTAAACGAGAGAACCGTAACTGTACAGAAACAACAGTTCGTTTCATGCACACAGCACAAAACCACAGGGACCTCCACGTTTCTCATATACCGTCCCCGTGAACCTCTCCTCCTCCTCCGATCTCCCTAGGGTTTTTCCGAATCACCGTCGATGGAGAACCAGAGCTTATCAGTTGCCGAAGCTTCGCCTCCGGAGGAAATTATCAGCGATTCCTTCGTCTGTTGCGTTTGTCTGTGAGTTCTCTCTAAACCTCCATTGCTCAATTGAATCTTGAATTGATAGATTGAATGTGTCCCTTGTCTTTGTCCGTTTGGCGGCTGGAAATGCGCGATTATTGGTGAATTAAGGTTTCTTTGGTGGTGGAGGTTATGCGATTTGATAATTGGATTTGATTGATTGTTTGGATTTGATTTGATCGTTGAGAAGAATTATTTGAAATTTTATAGCGTTAGAGATTTGTGTATGCGGTTGTTGTAGGGGATATGATTGGATTGAAGAGACTGGCCTATTTCTTATTGAATTTTTGTGTTAGTGAGCATGTGAAATTGTGGACAATCATTATTGTATTTGATGCTTGAGTTTGAGGAAGTATCGAATGTGTTGAAGATTTCTAAGCTAGTGAATGTTTTGGCTACAATTGAATTTTTTGAGTGAACAAAAGGTTTAGATTCTCTGTTTTTGATAACTTATAGGTCATTCGGCATACCGAGGTGTAGGGCTGAGCATGGGCGGTTTGAAATTTATAACTGTTCAAATTGGTTTGCTAAATTTGAAACCGTTGACCAA
>JAYMTH010002713.1:0-12091 GCA_036897465.1 Pelargonium australe
TTTTTTTTGATTGTGAAATTAATTCTTAATTTGTTTTATTAAAACTTGCCGATTCTGATTGTGCTAATGGTATTACCATTTGGGAGTTTCGAAAATTAGAGCAATAAACATGAATTTAACCGGCATGAATGTACACGTCAACTAAACTGATATCACAACTCAGAAGCAAAATTTAACCAGAAAATTTGCCAAAAGTACAATCTGGAGAAGAAGAAGAAAATAAGTATTGCTTGTGACTACAACAAAACTGCCTCCACCAAACATTTCAAAAAGATAACAAAAATGTGGCCAACCGCGCAGGGCTTTTCCACCCTCTTTAAATTGTAGATTCTACCAGAATCGCTTTTTGGTTGTTTTGAGGTTTCTGTTTCTCTATTTTTAAATTACCCAACTGAGTGACTGCAAAAAGTACATGATTGTTGTTAACTTTTACAGAGAAAGAGGCTTCAATTGTCATCTTCTAGCAAACCTGCTCTTTCGGATTCCCCTCATTGGAGTCGTCCGCGAGGCTACTCCTATGGCCATTTCCGGGCTCTGCTCTTCTTCATCATCGCTGGTTTCGTCAGACCTCCATCTTTGCCCTCCATCCACATTCATGTCCTCAACAGCCAAACTGCCCTCTCCATTGCTGAAAGTTGAAAAAATTTATTTACATAAACTAAATAAATAAATTAGCTGAGAATATATCAAACGAGGAAGGGACGATGGAAAAACGGAATTAAATTCTTACTTCCAAGTTACGTCCATAGAATCTTCTGAGGGAGCCATATTCCACGTTCTATCATCTCTATCAGACTGAACTCTTTTAGCAGACCGATTAGAAAGTACATCTCTTGTGGAATCTTTGAAGAGGGCATGAGTGCTGATAGGTGTAGTCATGGGATTAGCTGTAACCCTGCGAGAGTATGGAGGACTAGTGTTTCGGAATTGATTGGCAAACCCATTCTGTGCCACTTCTGGAGAGATTCTACCATATTCTTTGTCCAGGAGAGGGCTGCTCTGAGGCTCTCTCGACATATTTTTGCTGGCTTCTTTAAAAGGTGTGAAATTCTGTGAACTAGCTTGAGGAATTCCAGGAGACGAGAAGTTATCAAATTTGAAATTCTTGTTACTACTAACCGGAAGCTTTAGTCCTCTTTCTGCTTTGGTGAATACACTTGACGGAGAGCTGCGGTTAACCAAATCAAAGAGAGAATTGTTGACAGACCCGCCTAGTCTTCTTGGAGTTTCAAATACTGATGGTTTCAAGATACTTGTCTGCTTAGACCGCAGAAGAAGAGAAGAATCTGTTGATGAAGGAATCAATAAACTGGTTGATCTTGGCCCTTCTGGGTCAGGTAGAGAACTTGCAGACATGAAAACTTCCTCACAATACACAACATTCTCAGGTAACTGTCCAGTCTTTACTTGCTGCCGCTCTACCTCGGTCATCAACTCTAAGCTTTTATCCTGTTTCAAATTATGAGCAATTCAGAAATTTATTGGATTACTATGATGGTGTGTTTGGGAACCAACATTTGATTTGAAATACTGAATTTGAGCCAAATAAAGTGTTTGGGAACTCCAAGAATTTGGATTTGGATTTAGATTTGAGCTAAATCCAATAGCATTCAAAATATGCTTAGAACATGAGATTTCAAATGACAGCTTTTACATTGTCGTTTGAAATTCTATGATTTCCCAAACATTATATTTGTATTTGAAATACAAAATTTCAAATCCAAAATTTCAAATGACAAATTTCAAATCAAATCCATGTTCCCAAACGCAACCTTAGTTTATTTAGTATGATTTTTGTACCTGTGGACGAAATATGATTGTTGTTCTTGAATTTTAACAGTTGCCTCAGGTTTAAATGCTGCTTCCAATAGTTCTGTACTTCCTTCTAATGCTGAACCTGGCACTGTGGTACAAGGTCCACATCAGTCTCAACAAGGTCCTATCCCTTCAAAATCGATGGGCCCATTGGGTTTGTCTCCAAAATCTCGAACAATTGCTAAAAAGCCTTCAGCCAAGTCTGTATACACTTCAGATTCTATGGTAAAAGCTACTGCAGTTGCTGCTGGAGCCCGCATTGCAACACAATCAGTTGCGGACTCGGTGATTAAGGCTGCTAAGAATGTCCATATTATGCCCACAGGTGGTGGTTCTTTGATGAAATCTCCTATGTCCAGTGGTGCAGCCACTCACTTGGCAGGTCATCCTAATGTACACTACATCTGTACTGGCCTGGCAGCTACCGCACATCCAACATATCCTCCTGTTACAACAAGTGTGCCACGCAGTGGACCGACAAGAACTGCTGTCCCACCAACAATTCAGCGTACTTCATCTACTTCTGGCACATTGCCAAATATGCCATCTAAACTGACTATTGCTATTGCAACTAGTCTGGCTGCTGGACCTCAATCACATAAAGATGTTAAAACTGCAGAAGAGACCAAACTTCCTGAGATGGAAAATGCGCCAAAAGAGCAAGTCCGAGAGAAGGGCACATGTGCTGTAGGAAATGGGCCTAGCAGTCAAGTTGAAGATAAAACGACTTTATCAAATCAGGCTGCAGGGTTAAAAGAAGAGACATTTGTTGAGGATTCCTTGAGCTCAAAGGAAGCAGTAACTGATGAAGGAGCTGCTGTTCACAAGAAAGCTGGGGAGAGTCAAGATGCAAATCAGAACAATAACAAGGCTGAGGTGAGTCAACAAGATGAGAATCAGAATTGTAAGATGTCTGAGGTTAGTGAAGATGCAAATCAGAATAAGAACAAGGTTCAGTGTGAAGATGCAAATCAGAACAGTGACAAGGCTGAAGTGAGTGAAGCGGTGAGTCAAGATGAGAATCAGAGAAACGACAATCATATGATGAGTCAAGATGAGAATCAGAGAAACGACAATGCTGTGATGAGTCAAGATGAGAATCAGAACAATAACAAGGCTGAGGCGAGTCGAGATGAGAATCAGAACAATAACAAGGCTGAGGCAAGTCGAGTTGAGAATCAGAACAAGTACAAGGCTGAGGTGGGTCAGGATGAGAATCCGAACAGCAACAAGGCTGAGGTGAGTCAGGATGCCAGTCAGAACAATAACAAGGGTGGGGTGAGTGAAGATGAGAATCAGAAAAAGAACAAGGCCGAGGAGAGTCAACATGCAAATCAGCAAAACAACAAAGCTCCAGAGAATCAAAATGAAAACCAGAAGAGTAACAAGGCTGAGGAGAGGCAAGAAGCGAATCAGAGTAATGTAAAAGGTGATGGTGAATCCGCAAGAGACAGTAGTAAGAATCAGAAACCGACAAGTACGACGATGCCTAGTGTGGCAGCAGATGAGGGCAGTGAAAAACAGGAGGTTGTAAACACAGCTGTAGTTGGCAGTGAGGTGGTTTAGAGGTATGTTGTGAAAATCAACACAAGTATTTTCACCTATAATTTTGTGATTATTCAAACTGGTAGGAAACTATTCAGTGTAAATTCAGACGTGAAAATCAAATGGGAATGCTAATTTGGTTGTTGGTGTAACTTGGGAGGCAAGGTAATGTTGCTGTGGACCATTTTTTTTTTCTTTTCAAATTTAAGATTTTTCTTTTCAAATTTAAGATTTTTCTTATGACTCAGTCCATTCAGGTTATTGAAACCATAGCTTAACTTGATAGTGAAGCTGTGAAATGAAATGGAGAGAACATAATTTCTATATATAGTTGGCTTGGCAGGCAAGACCTTATGTAATGTGAGCATACATAATTTGTTAGGACTCTATTCATAGGAAGCATCTAAATTAAAACTAAGATCATCTTCAATAGTCAATAGATCTTTGGGCAGGATATCCTAGACTACTAAACTGTTTCTGCAGCGACGGACTCACACACGCGAAGAACGATTGCCTCTGCTTCGACTTCTTATTCAGCTTAACCCCGAACAAGAACGACCTCAACGGAATTCTTGCTCGGCTTGGCGAGGGTCTCATCTCCGCCTTGGGCTTCGTTATCCCGAGCTCCACATCCAGCTCCTCAAGCAGACTCTCCACCTCGTGTTGCAGCGCTTTCACCCGCTCTAGACCCGCCTGCAACTCGTTTTCCACCTTGATGCTCTCGTGCTTCATGTTCAGAATCTCGCCCTGGTACTTGGCTGCCTGAAACACCGTGAGCTCCACGTCGTCCACATTGTTGCTCCCGCTGCAGGCTCCCGATATCTCTTCCTGAATGTGCGCCAAAGACGCGAACCTAGCATGCACTTCCTCTTCCAGCACCGCGTTCTGCTCCAACCATAGCTTCAATTCCGTGTGTATCTCCCTCAGGTGTCTGTATATTGGCTTCATGTCTGAGCTCTCTGGTTTCTTCTGACCATTCCCTTCTTGCTTCGCCTGTTCTTTCATCAATCTCGCCTGCTCTCTGAGCCTTGCCAGTTCCTCTTTCAAGTCCCGAATCGTGGTTATGAACTTCTGTTTCTGATGAATCGAAGTGCTCAGTCTCAACCAGAACCCGAGATTCTCGTCCACCAGCTCATCAATGTCCGTCCTGATCTTTTCCTCGATATTCGAAACTATAGTACTCCCAATACCGTTGACATTGATGTCTTTTGAGAAATCATATGATGAAGTAGCAGAAGTTTTATCTCCTAAACCAGTTTGCTCATTGTTCAGCTTTTGACGCAGCGCTTGAATCTCGGCGTCCCTCATTGTATTAGCTCGCACCAATTCGCGTACCTGCGTCGTGAGATCAGAGAGGCTGTTCTTGTTTCTCTTGTCCACATCATTCAGCTTCCTTCTCACTTCTTTGTAGTTCTGAAGAACTGATGTGTACTCTTCTAGAAGCATCTTTTCTCTGTCATCAAGTGTGTTCAAGTACATTTGTCTCCAGTTTGGTAACACTTCTTGATCCTCATCTGTATCGTCTTCGTGATCATCAATCTCAATCACTTCCTTTTTCGGTTTCGTTTTCGAGGATTTTGAGGATTTAGAGGATTTATCAGAATCCTCTTTCTTTTTCTCCTTTTCTTCCGAAGGCTTCGGCTTGCCTTTCACGCCAAGCATCTTTGCCCACTGGATCTTCTTGTTCTCCTTCGCTGCTATGGCGTCCGGAGCCTCTTTCACTTCCTTGAACAGGCCTGCGTTTTCGAGGTCTTCGTCGAGCTTCACAGTGTGTAGCTTCTCGGAGAGGTGCTCAATGTTGCAGCTAGCTTCTGTGAAATGTGCTTGGAGGTTGCTGTTTCGGTCCTCCACGGTTTGGTTCAGGCTCTTCACTCTAGTTAGCTCCTCTTCGAGCTCTGCTAGTCTTTTCTTCATGGTTTCCGAGGTCTGAGTCAGGCTCTCCTTGTCCCCTTCCAGCTCCTTAATGTGTGCTCGAAGCTCGTCGGTTTCTGTGGTTAGTCTCTGCACCAACGAGTCCTGAGACGCCACTGCAGTCTCGAGCTTCACGACCTTGTTCACAAGCTCATCAATCTTCTCCGCGAGCTCGATCACAGAGAGGTTCGTGTTCGAGCTAGTGGCCAGGTTTTCTTTGATTAGCACCCTCAGCATTTCCAAATCCGGCTTTTCTTGCTGCTTCTGGGAAGTCTCAGGACGCGAGGTTTCAGTACTCGTCTCATTAGGAGGCTTCTGGCTAGAGTTTTCCTGATCTTCATTGTACTTGGCTTGAAACTTCTCTTTCAGAGCCTCGAGCTGATTATGCGCCTCTTGGATCTTCGCGTACTCGACTTTCGCGTCCTCAGCAGACTGCTCTCGCTTCCCTTGCAGCTTGTGCAAGGTATCCTGGCACGATTTCAGAGCTGTCGTCGCCATCAGAGCACGAGCATCGCTGTCCTCAATCATAGTCCCGATCCCGAACTCATCTTGAAGTTTGCAAACTTTATCTTGCATCTCGCTGATCCGGTTCTCCATGTCCCAATACTTATTCGTCGCGTGCTCGTACACGTTCCTGACAAACTCTTTCTCAGTCTGGAGACCGAGAATCCCCTTCTGGAGGCTATCGATCTCCTCCAGAGCCTCAGCTTTGCTAAGCCCCGAACAAAACGACACGGGCTTAGCAGAGCTGGCATTTCTCTTGAATTGTCTCTGCCCTTGCCCTTGTCCTTGTCCTTGTCCCTGTCCCTTCTTGATCTTCATAGATGGGATCCTGAAATCCTTCCCGGGAGCTTTAGGCGCCTTTGGGACGCTCGCTCCCGGGGGTCCACTAGGAGGAGGATTCATAGATTCTCCTGAATTCTCCTCCTCGTCGTACAACGCAATCTGGACTCTCTCGGGGAAAACTTGTGCAATCGTGCGGTTTGCACTCTGGAGTTCTCGCGATAAATGATCATATCTCTCTGCCAAAGCTCGGTATGCCCTGAAAGATTCTTCGACAAAGTTGATGATCTCGGGCCTCCTCCTATAGTACATTTCTGCTCTCCTCGCGAACGAGTCCCCGTCATGATCAATGATCTGGAGAGTGTCGTGCACCTTCTCCTCCATATCTGCGCACGGATTTTGCAGATTCATAAATATAAAATTTGTTAACTAAGATGAGAGTACATACAGAAAAATGTTACGCAATCAATAATTAACAATCGTGAAATGATGGACCTGCAAGGCTTTGTTCGAGCCATTTGGACTGCTTTGTCCTGATGTGGCTTGCCCACCACCATGAGTATGCATTGGTTGCTGCTCTCTGCAGCATTCTGTCTCCTTTTTTTCTGTCACTTTCTCGAGAAAATTGTATCAACCCATCTGATACAATGATTGGTCTCTTTGCTGTTCTTTAAACAGAAGAAATCAAGAAAAAGTGGACAAAAGAGAAACAAAACAGTTTTTGCTTGTAGAAACAAGTGCATGGATTGGAGGAGAGGACACTTCGCCTGAATTAGCTGAGAATTGCTAAATTTAGCATGTCCACGTGGCGGTAACATTGGTTGAAATTCACTGTGAGGTTTCGAGTTTGAGACTTCGAGACAATAGTTCGGTAAATATTATCGATTATATTGATAAGGACGGATTTAGGAGGGTGTTGGGGTAAGTTTTAATTCTTGTCTTGTCCTCCATAAGAACTTTGATTTTTGTCCCAACAAGAACAAATCTCTAGACCCATTCATGTATGTTGTAATGTGAACCTAGCTTGTTATGAAAAGAACTATTTGTTGAAACAATGTATTTTCAAGTGATTGGTTGAATCTAGAGATAGCAAAAAGGGCACCCGAAAAACCCAACACATTTCGGGTCGGTTTCATGTATGAATTTATCCACCCGAAAAAATCGGGACATATATACCCGCAAAAGTAATGCATTTTATGCCTAAAATTCGATAAGCCTTATAAGGTCGGGTTAGGGCTAGGGTTCGTCAACCCGACCCTACCCGACACGACACTAACTTTTGCCACCTCTACTTGAATCATATGTACAACTCAAAACTAGATACCTTTTTTTTCCTCATCTTGACATTTATATCTAGCTTCTTTCATAACATATTAGGAGAAAAAGAGTATTATTCACATAATATATTTACAAGCATATTGACTTGATATTCACAAATGTACACCCTAATTACATGAAAGAATTGCTGGCTCTCTCTCTTATTCACAACTGTACACTCTATTTTGTAGCTTAAAAAGTAAAGTCTTAAATCCTGAAAGAAGGAAATGAGCAGAAATAGCAAAATGTCACATTGCCTTCTCCTAAAAAACATGAAATCAAAGAATGAACAAAGCCAGCACAACCATCCTAGTTTTTTTTTTTTTGCTGTTTCTCTCTTCCTCCATTAAGTAAACATTAACTTCCATACCAACCCTAGCCAGCCATTACCAAGTTCCTTCGCCCACGTAATATATTAAACAAGGCCACTCTTTTTCTATTTCTTTTCCTTTTTTTTTTTTTTACGCTATAATATATCTATATACAATCTTCTTCCTGGAGAAGTATGCTTTGCAAAAGATGAATCCGGACAGGAGCGCCAGTATGCAACCAGCGGCATTCCAAAACGTTAGCTGCTTTGAAGAGTCGAGAGCCAATGTTCCATGTACTTCTTGCTCTCTGCACAAAAGAGGTGACATTCAGGATATACAAGTTAGCAAAGATAAGATAATTCACACAGATATCATATATGCAGATCTGTTTTCTGTAAATGCGCACAAGTCTGAGGAGATCAGAGAAGTAACAGCTCGAGAATTAAAAAAATCTGGACCAAGAAAAAATTGTCTGAACGAAGGCCCATACCGAAATTCTCGTTTATTGATATAATGAAAAATAAAAGCTAAGCGGATTCAGATACTGAAGTCCAATTTGAGGTTGGGATATAGACAGCACAATTAGATTCTTCAAGTCCTATAGTAATGCTACGAGTATCTGGCCTATTTTGTCAAAAATCATGATTATTTCAATTTTCAAGGAAAACTTGATACAATGCTTCCTTCCTATCAAACTTGACTTCAACTCAAAAGCTTAAGCTAATAGGTGGAGGGGCCAACTAGTATATCAAGTGTGAGTGTGTGACAGGCTTCACATTTTTTCCAGTGTGGGATTCCTTAACACTCCCCCTCACGTGCAGACTGAGTAACACAAATTACCATTCACGTGGAACAAGAAGGGATTTAAATCAGACGGGTCACTAGACCCAACAGGAATAAACTACGTTTCCATCTCAAACTGGACTCTAACTTTAAAGATTGAGCTAATAGGTGAACGGCCCAACCAGTATATCAATTGGTGACTCACTTCGCATTCTTTCAATGTTGCTTCTGAATCAAACTTCACAGTTTATTTGTTGTACACGAAATATCTTATGTTTTCTATTTTACATTGATGCTCCAAAAAATTAGAGAGCTCTTTTAAATAAGTTGTATACACTCAGAGTTAGTACAACAGTCTTATATTACACAGAATCACTAAATTACAAAGGCCCGACAGGTTTGCTTCAATCACAGTCAATTACTCAATTATCGGTTGGCATTTTACTTCATGTACATAAATATTTAGCAACCTAAGTAATGAATCAAGCATAAAAGCAAATGCACAGGAATGTAGCATTCACAATATGCTGAGTCTTTGTTTAAAATTCTAATTGCAAAGCAAAAGCTCATGCTCAAGCTCAACTGGGTTCTCAACAAGCTAAACGGTTATGTTAAAAATGTTTAATTTTGTCTTTATGTTCAAGCAGATATTTAACTACAAAGATACACAGGAAAATAACTCAACAAACCACATGAAAATAATAATAAAAAAGACTTCAGAATAAAGAAACAGCTCTTACCATCAGGATAGTTATATGGTATTTTCCCTGTGGTGTTCAAGATCTTGTTCTTTGAATCCTCTACCACGTCATGACTCCTGCCATAGCAAGGAACCAGCACGGCAAAGCTATTGTCCGTATCATCGTCACTCAAGAAGCCAGGTCCATGAGGCTCCAACCAACCAATGGACCAATCTGAACCATCAGACTCGGAACCAGAAACACATCCACCATCAGAAGGCACAAGAACGACATCATATTCCCTATCAACTCTACGCTCTTCTCGGCTATGCCATTTGCGCTGGACCTTTCTTGATGAGGATCCCATATTGGTCCTCTTAACCAAAGGAAATTTAATGGTATCAGAATCCCACAATCCTGCTTCAGGTGAAGGATTCAAAGAAGATCCATTAGAATTTCTGGGCTCTTTGTGTTTTCCACTCCACAGCAACCACGGAAGATTGGTAAATGCCACAGCCATATGTGTCCACTCGATCTCCCAGGCCAATAATTTGCGGCTAAATGTGCTAATAACTTCTACTCGTTTAATAAGTAGCTCTTTCTGCTGCAGGAAATACTAATTAGGTCAATTTCAGATGCCAAATTCCACAATAAAAACTGAAGAAAAAACAAATGCAGGAGGCATATTAAAGATCAATTAAAAGATACATGATATTGACATCAAGAAACAATTTAAGCTAATGAGATAAACTTTCATTCTCATCAAACATAGGAAACAAATATGAGGTGAAACTGAAGCCTCCTATTTTTTTAACCTTTCTGCTCATATCATAATCCAGAAAGGGGGAAAAAATAAAAAAGGGGAATTAACCCCGAAAGCCTTCCACAATTCCTTGATTGATTTGATAGGTTTTTGGCATTCTCGCAGCTACTATCAGCACAAAAATAATTGCTTAAGCTCTCATTGGTTCGTGTTCAATCAATTTCATGGCAGCCAAATAAATAGTAAATTGGGTATATCTGCTGTCTGTCATTAGCATATCATCAATATACTTGCTATTGCTAAGTAGTATATATACAAAACATCCAAATCCAATAAATGAAGAAAAAAAAGCATAAGGAAAAACAAAAATGAGCAACATAGAAACCAAGAAGAAGAAAAGAAAAACAACCAAAAGCTTATATGCAAAAAATAAAAACTCCCCATTTCACCAAAATCTCAGTTTTCATTTGTGCAGTTCACAATATTTCATCAAACAACATGACATCTCATTTTGCAAAAATCCCAAACACACAAACACAATAACTATACCAAATTCAAATCCCTAAAAAAAGAAGAAAAAATCTTGCCTTGTAGCTCAACCTTGGGATATGAGAAGAAGATTCAAAGCAAAGCAAAGCAAAACAAAAAAAGACAACTTTATGGTACCTTAAACGGTATACGACTTTAGAATAGGTGGTCTGGCTTCTTCTCCAAACCAACAACCGCGTCAAGCATCAAATTGAATATAAAGAAATAAGAGAAAAAAGAAATCCTAGGTTTCCTCTCTCTTCACTCACAAGAAACCCCAGAAAATAAATTATTGGGAGATGATGAATTCTGGGTTTTGCTCTGTGATTGCTGCAATTTACATTTGCAGAGAAAAAGAGAGACCTTTTCAATGAAATGGGTTTTTTTTTAGGAAAAACAAATATTATGTATATAAATATGTGCACATGTGGTTGTGTAGGGGATGATGCTGATGTGTGTACGTACAGATACAGAGGAAGGAGATGAGAGGAAGGAGCTGTTATTGTCTGGTGCAAGGTGCATGGTAGGAGTGCCACGTCAGACCAGCGAGATTCTCGGAGGATTGAACTTTATTCTGACGTGTGGCGTGTACTACCAGTACCATCTTTCCCTTTACTTGTGTGTCTCTACTTCAACCAAACTCTCTGTTTTATATTTTTATGTTAAGCTGTCATTTTGTGGTGTTTTGTTAATGATCAAACATGTGTTATATGCTTACGAGTCAAATACAAACACAGAATGTTTAATTTGAATTGAATTTGGAGACATTAGTAAGTACGTAGTTTTGATTAAGTGTAAATAAAAAATTACGTATATTTTAGGGATAAAAATATCCTAAAAAATCAATTTTGTGACTTGTCTATGGGATTCCCACAACACTAACGAACATGATTTGGATTGGGATTTCGGCATCCATGGCATCAAGATTTGGTGTTCCCTATGACTGTATTATCTTGCTGCTCAAAAACTCAATAAATACAAATAATAAGTTTGTGATGAATTAATGATGGTCATATAAGTAAAAGAAAAGTGAGTTGAAGTGGTCTCTCTGCTCCTTGGTAGCAGCTATTAGGGTTTTACAAGGATTAAAGGAGTTTTCGGCTACTGCGACGGTGGACGGAGGAAAGGGCTGCGGGATTGGAGTTTCGCGTGTAGGGTGGAGATCTGCCGGTGTGTGGGGCGCCGGTTAGTCCGGTGAGCTAGGGAGGGCTTGGGGTTCGTGCTGTGACGAGCGCGAGAGGGATCAGAGACGAGTTTTGTCGATCGGAATATGGAGGCTAAGCTAAGGAGGGGGATGAAGCTATTGGCGTTGGAGGAGGAGGAGGACGGGGGTTTGGTGTTGGCGACCGGGGAGGACTGAAGGGGCTCCGGTGGTGAGGAGGGTGGAGTGGAGGAGGGAACTGAACCAGCGAGCCAGGTGGAATCGGCTCGCTTAGAGGAATAGTGTTGATCTCGGGTTGCAATGGGGGTGGCGGCCCATTGCGAGGTTCGAGGAGTCTCTTTTTGTTTGAGACGGTCGCCGGGTAGGAATAAAGTTTGTTTTTCGGAAGTTGCATTGGAGAGTCAACGCTTGCCTTTTCGGGTCTCTTGTTAGGACCCAGAACGTCTTGGATGGGTTTGTATGTGTGGAGTTTCTTCTTTGCGTTTATGTTTAT